>OZ012703.1:27579098-27714585 GCA_963942595.1 Cylloceria caligata
ATAGAGGTCAATGATAAGATATATAAAGGAGTTATAATAGTGGTGTACCATTCACCGAGTGCGTCAGATGCGGAATTTATAAGATTCATAGAGGATTATAACTGAAGAGTGTTAACAATAAAAGGAGATTGTTTAATAATAGGTGATTTTAACATAGATGTCAAGGGAAACTCGTTTTATAAAAAACAACTAATTTTAGGAATGTTAAGCTTAGGGATGAAACAGTATGTAAACGAGCCAACGAGAATAACGCAGGATAGTCGAACAATTATTGATCTTGTATTTGCAAATACAGGTGTGCAAGTGCATGTGGAACACGAACCAAAAATAACAGACCATGCGTGGGTAAAAGTAGTATTAGGAACGAGCAATACAGAGAAAGAGAAACAGAGAGAGTATAATGCTAGGAATTATAGTAAAATTGACGTGAAAGAGTTTACAACAGTGTTGAAAAACTCCGTGCGACAATGGACAGATGTGGAGATATACATCGAAAGGCAAAGATGCTTGTCGATAGTATAGTAGATACTTTGGACATAGTAGCACCAAAAAAGGTAGTTAGGATTCCAAACATATGGGAAGGTAAAAAATGGTACTCTGATGAGATAAGAAGGGCGGCAGGTAAAAGGGATAATGCTTATAGGGAAGCAATTCATGAAAGAAAGGATGATAACTGGAAACAGTTCAAAGTAGAAAGAAATGCAGTAGTTAATTTGATAAGGAAAGAGAAAAAAATATATTACGAGAATATGATAGACTGCAATAAGAACGACCCTAAAAAAATGTGGAAAACCTTGAAAGAACTTATTAGAGGGGGACCAGCCAAAGAGAGAGAAATTGGAAATATAAATTTTGAAATATCGGGCGATATGGCGGAGAGAAGGACAGTTGACAAATTTAATGTGTTTTACGTTGAAAGTATTAATAACATAGTAAGTTCAATAGAGAGAGATGCATCTGGAAGGCCAGGTAGCAGAAGAATCTTGATGGGTGGTGGCGTGGGAAACGAAAGAAGCATAGAAAATTTCGAGAATATCGGAATAGAGGAACTTGATAAAATAGTTAAGGGACTCCCGAAGAAGAAAGGTACAGAAGAAGGAATATCAAGCGAAATATTGCAGTTGGCGTTCAGTGCAATTGAACAGGAGTTTGTTGATGTAATCAATGAATCCCTAAGGGAGGGCTGCTGTCCTAATAGTTGGAAAACGTCCACGATCATACCGATACCAAAGATAGAGAAAGCCAATAGCGCGAAGGATTTCCGGCCAATTAATATGTTGCCACTGTACGAGAAGGTCCTAGAGTTGGTAGTAAAGAGTCAAATCGAAAAGCATTTGGAATCAAATGAGGTTATAACAGAGCATCAGTCGGGTTTTAGAAAACAATTTTCATGTGAAACGGCGATTCAAACCGTGATAGACGAATGGAAATTAAACATAAGCGAAGGAAAAATAGTAGGAGTAATGTTCATGGACTTAAAACGAGCATTTGAGACAGTGGATAGAGAATTGTTAATAGAAAAAATGTCTCAATATGGAATTAGAGGTAAAGTGTTAGATTGGTTTAGGTCATACTTAAACAATAGAACGCAAAAAGTCAGGTTTAATGAGGAATTTTCTGAAATTATTACAACGAAATACGGGGTACCACAAGGATCCGTATTAGGGCCTCTGCTGTTCATTATATATATAAATGATATAATTGAAATATGTCCAGAAGACTGTGAAATAAAAATGTTTGCTGATGATACACTAGTATATGTTACTGGAGACAATAGTGCGGAGGTGGAAAGAAAGATGAATGGGGCATTAAACATAGTGGAAAGATGGATGAATAGGAACAAACTGAAAATGAATGCGGAAAAAACCAAATATATGATTGTGAGGAGTGTAAGAAAAGAATTGAGAGGGAATATTGTATTGAAATGCAGGGATGGAACCGAGTTAGAGCGAGTGGAGGTAATTAAATATTTAGGTGTAATGATAGATGATAAGCTACGATTTAAAGACCACTGTGAGTATATGTTGAAAAAAATAGGTAAAAAAACGAGTTTTCTGAACAGAATAGGACAATATATATCGGCATACACCAGATGTGTTGTATATAAGGCAATCATAGCACCGCACTTTGAGTATTGCGCAACACTGCTAGTGGATATGGGTGAGACAGAGTTGAATAAACTGCAGATAGCGCAGAACAGAGCGATGAGAGTCATATTGCAATGCAGCCGGTATACGAAGGTGGACGATATGTTACAAGCGGTTCAGTTTATGAGTGTGAGACAGAGACTGTATTATAATGTGTGTATATTTATTTTCAAGGCTGTTAAGAAATTATTGCCGAAGGAACTGACGAGTAAATTCCAAGCTGTTAAATCTAGAACGAGTCGGGAAACGCGTCAAGCGGAAAATATTGTAATTCATTTTAGAAGAACGAGAAATGCGCAAAAGAGTATGTTTTACGAAGGAGTGAAAATGTATAATGCGTTGCCAGTAGAGGTTAAAGGCTGTGTAAAACTAGTTCAATACAAGAGTATGTTAAAAGCATTTATTATAAGCGAAATTAAATAAGTTCAATAGAAACGTAAGATAAACATGTAAATTATGTACAACAAATAGCTGAGAAAGCTAATAAACATCAATCAATCAATCTCTCTCTCTCTCTCTCTCTCTCTCTCTCTCTCTCTCTCTCTCTCTCTCTCTCTCTCTCTCTCTCTCTCTCTCTCTCTCTCTCTCTCTCTCTCTCTCTCTCTCTCTCTCTTCGTATAACTAATTCAGATATTCCTGTAATTTCTATGGATGGTGTTGATTTCCGTACGTTGATGAAGAATGTTATTTTGGAGTCATGATATCGAGGGACCTTTCTTGGAAGTCTCATGTTGCTCATGTCTCCCAAAAAGTCCACTTTGCGCTATATAGGTTAAAATTTTACCATAATTCTCTTTCCCGTGAATTAAGATCTACTCGTGTTTCCTCTCCAACCTTTCATATCCTAGACTATTGCTGCCTTGTCTACCATGATCTGACTGTTGAATTAAACATAAAACTCCAGCAACTGATAAATTATAGTATCAGATATATCTTTGATCTGCGATATGATAAGCAGATCACGCCATTTAGGCATCAATTGAGGTAGCTATCATTGTCGGCGAGACGACTATACTTTCTTGGAATCCGTATGTACAATATAACTCGATCAAGGGCTCCATCTTATATTCTTGATTTGTTTATAAAAAATGAAAATATTCTTATGCGATCGCGAAGGCGACCGTTACCGTTTTTTAATATATCATCACATCGCACGTCTACTTTTCAGCATTCCTTCTCTCTGTCTGCTATATATTTTTACGATTCACTGCCTTCGCACCTCACATCGGCGCCTAGCCTCGATGTATTTAAAACACGTTTATATACGCATCTTTTCGACAATGTAGATATAAGCTAAGTAGTGTTAAGTTTTGTAAGCGTATCACGTCGCTTCCATTCTTTCACACTATATTCCATACTATTTTTATAAACTATACTATGTTTTGTATTATACATAGTTATGTTAAGTTACTATATTTAAAATTTATATTGATTGTTGAGAAATCAGCTGGTACGCGGCCACTATGGTCACGGTGCGACGGCTCAACGCCGCTGGTGCCTCGCTGCGCTCGGCTGCCATGCGTGCAGCCGGGTGGCACCACCTCACGGATACTCAACTCATGCCAGAGACCGTGATCTATTGCACTTGGCAGTAGCGTCGTGTAACGACCTTTTCGAATAACTCAGCCATCTTTATAATTTTTGCTACTCTCGTGAAAACCACCAAGCAAGCATCACCTGCCTCTACTCGACTGGATATTCTCTCATCGAATTTCTCGGATCTTCTCAACCTCAACAGTGCTCAACAGGACTCAAAATCAAGGGTAAGGTGGCACCTTGACACTTTAACCAAACTCCATTAAGGTGAGATGGAAAATTATAATTTTGTGCATTCTCAAATGTCTTACTTTGTGGCGGGCTTAGCAGCACGGGCTGTTTTACGCTCTCCCACCCTATATTAATTAGCACGCAATTAATATAATTGTATAATTGAATCGGATCATCAGGATTCTCAAACATTGTTCATTATACACCAAAACTATAATACATCATATTTTTTCAACATCTATGTTTATATTATCACTACGTATGATATTATCTATCTTATTGCCAATGCATAATAAATTTAATCGACTAATCTCTCTTTCTTTCGTGTTCTTTTATGAAATATATTGTTGACCTGGCGTGTACTGCAGCTCAAACGGTGTTGAGTTGGTGTTGTTTTACAGGCCTTAAATTTATACATGTTGAACGCATTATCATATGGTATACCATATGTGGTAAAAACACCGTGGTTGGAAATATTTAGACTTGAAACTCGTTGATTCAGTACGCATTTCGGACAACACATGTTATACTAAAATACATGCATCCACATACGTAATAAGTGTGTTATATGTCGTTATGTGCAGTATACCTACTCTTTACCTGTATACCAAGTGAGTTGTTCCACATTAAATACATTGATTCAACATACATGACACGTGTTTCAATAAATGTGTTCTATAGTGAAACAATAAAAAGTGTGTAGTACAGAGCACACTGGGAACATGCATTACTAGCGTGTTGTTTTAATATGCAAGTCGTCCAACATGCATACTATTCACGCATTTCATTGGCAGAACACGCCCGATATGTATATCATGTGTTGTTTCAACACGATTAGCAGCTCACTTCATTTTAGCACGGTCCCTGGTTGATGAATTATTCCTTCGAGGTTTTTTATTAATTCAACTTTCTCCTAGGCGCATGGTACCGACGCAACGCGGCATTACTCTAATGTAGAAGATTTTATTTTTCCAGCATATTGCTATTTTTTCGAGCACACCATCCCGAAAACCCATGAATGGCTTCTCCGATACCTACTGGCTCGCTGATCTACATAGCCTCACCACACCACCATTTGCGTAGTAGAAAAGTCGATAATATTTAAATAGCGAATAACTGTGAACCTCCCGTGTGCGAAATAATAACACTGGGTTTGCAGCGCATGTCCATGTAACTTTAGCCTGTGCCTTGGCAACAAGGAAGATAATGCTGTGTCCCACGTGATCAACGAGCCGTATGTCCGTCGGTCGGACGCACAGTTAAATGATGACTTTTCCGGGTGCAAGGTCTTTTCGATTCCCGGTCAATTTCACCAAACACTGGAAGCTCATTTATCTTTTTATTATGCTACTGTATGATTTAACTCCTACTCCAGCGCTCACCAACATCAATTACGGTACATTTAACAATTGTAGTGTAAAAGTGCAATGCAATTAATTGCGAAAAGACCTCCAGAATTTTTATTAGAATTTGGCTAAAGTAACGCCCTGTAAATATCATTCGGTGCGCGTTTCAATGACGTTACTCCGTTACTTTAACAAATGTCCCAGAAATCGAAGACTCTTCAAGGCGAGGCCGCAAAGATGGTTCTACTTTCTACATCTATTGAGCTATTAGTACAATAAAAGTTGAACTTTACTTATAATTTGGTTCAAAGATGAAGTCAGTTAAGTAAGAGCGTGTTCGGCGTAAATAGCAGTTGATGAAACGTAACTCCCGAATCCTTTCGTGAGTCAATAGAGGGAACCGTTGTCTTTATTGTCTATATTTTGTTGTTGGGGAGATACCAGTTTGAAATTGACTGCTGTCGTTGGAGATAATGAGATGACCATTGACGCCAAAATTGTTGCACCTTTTGCTGCAGCAGTTGCCATCTTGAGAGTCGTGAGATCGCCAGATTCTCTAAGAATGGTTCTGGGAACGTTGTGAGTGCTCCTCCGATCAGAAAATATCCAAACGTCAGCGCTGATATATCACCAGGGTCATCGCCGAGTGGTTCCCGATATCGAGAGTCAAGTATGGCCTAGATTAGCGCCAGCAGTGTGGTGAACTCCTCAAAAGTGAGTGCAGTGTCGCCTACCGTACGTCGAAGGTGAGACTTGACCGATTTCACTGCTGCTTCTCACATACCATCCATGTGTGGAGCAGCGGGTTTGTTGGACCTCCATTCAACTTGATGATTAGCAAGTGAAGATGCGATGACTTGATGTTATTGTGAGTTTTTCATGAACAACTAACGTAGAGTCTTGTGAGCACCAACGAAGTTGGTGCCACAGTCCGAGTACATGATGCGAGGAATACCACGCCGAGCTGAGAAGCGTCTGAACACTGAGAGAAAACCATCAGCTGAGTAGTCACTGATTACCTCAAGATGGAAAGCTGACGTGGTGAGACACACAGACGCAGATCCAGTCCTTGTGTGTTTCGATCCCTCGCCCTTCCATATCTTGGGTGTGAGAGGACCGGCGTAATCAACTCCTGTATGCGTAAATGCATGCGTTGGTGTAACTCGTGAAAGAGGTAGCTGACCTATCAATCGATGAGCACGATTCCTTTCTGCCAAGCACACACAACGCAACGCAAGATGTAAGTTTTCACAGGAGCCCTTCCGCCGATAATCCAATGATATAGCCTACTTGAGCTAATGTTAGCTGAGTGCCTCCATGAATAGTCCGCCGATGAGCTTGATCGGTAATGAGATAATGAGAGATAATGAGATAATGAGAACCGAGCGTGACGAGGCAGAATAGCAGGATGCCTTCCTTCGTATATGATTACACCCTCCTGGTCAAGGAAAGCTGTAAGTCGATTGAAGGGATGGAGGATGGCAGAAGAAAGCCTGATTAAAGCACTTGAAGCTCGTGTTTGAAAAAATCAGCTTGAGTTGCCATCGTCTAAAAGAAGCCGTGCGAATTGCAGTGTTGAGTTGCTCCATGTATTAAACCAACGTGGAATTGAAATTCTGGCCAAATAAGGGAGATCCTATCTGATGGCGATCCAACGAGATGACATTTGGAATAGTTGTGGACCATCTCAATTGAGCTCGTGAAGCGAGCGCTCTTGTAAGAGTATCTTGGCTCTGATCACAACAGGTGAGACAGAACCGAGTGGATCAAAGAGCTTGGCCACCTCTGAAAGAACGAGGCGTTTGGTGAGATTTCCTTGAGTTGAGTTGAACCTTGACGAGAATGTAAATTTGTCCTCGTGAGGAAGCAAAGCCAAAAATTAAGGAAGATGAGCTTGACGGTGATTTTAAGATACAAGCAAGGACCTTGAGGCCTGACGAGTGCCACTTGGTCAGTGAAAATGCGCCCGCCATGCACAAGTCCTTGAGCTGTTGAGCAATTTCAATGAGCTGATGTGTGGTATCGGCCCCTCTGAAGATGTCATCCACGTACCGACGAAAGGTGATAGCAGCCACAGCAAGTGGAAAACGATGTCCCTCATCCTCGGTGAGATGCATGAGAGTCCTAACCGCTAAGAAAGGAGCAGCTTTTGTACCGATACGTTACAGTTATTAGATGGTATGCTACTGCGTTGAGTTGATCATCCTTCCACAAAATCCGTTAAATATTCCATTCTTCGTGATGAATGCGAATTTGACGATACATTCTAGTTACGTCCGTGGGAAAGGTGTGTTTATGGTGACGGACCCAAATGAGCACATCCGAAATATTGAGCAACAAGGTAGGGCCAGTGTGCAAGATGTCATTGAGAGACTGTCCAGATGACGTGGAGCTAGAGCCATTAAATACCACTCGTAGTTTGGTGGTCTCTGCCTGGCCTAAGAATGCCATGATGAGGCAGGTAATAATATGCCTCTCCTGATGCAAATGTTGAAGCCTTCACCATGTGACCAAGTTGCTCATATTCTTCCATAAACTAATCGTAGACCTGACCGTACTTAGCATCCTTCGAGATTCTCCGTATGATGTGTTGCAGACACTGATGAGCTTTTAAGTTTGAGCTGCCCAGATTTGCAGGCGAAGAAGTGAGAAGAAGCCGAACGATGTACGAAAGTCGATCAATCAACAATCGGCTTCGTAAAGAAAATCGCGTTTTTTTGGACAAAAAATCTTTTTATTTCTCAACATAATCTCCTTTTAGCTCGATACAGTTATTCCAACGATATTCCAATTTTTTGATGCCCTCCGAATAATACGATTTCGGAAGGTCCTCAAAATAGGTCTCTGTTTCGGCGATGACGTCATCTCTGGAACCAAATCTCTTTCCGCCAAACCATTTTTTCAGGTTTGGAAACAGAAAGTAGTCGGAGGGGGCCAAATCTGGAGAATACGGTGGATGCGAAAGCAATTCGCATTTAAATTCATGAGCAATACAGATGGTCTTTTTAAATATTTGCGATAATGCCAATTTGGCCAATATGGAATATGGCCAAAAGGCCATGGCAACTGGGCATGTGTGAACGCGTTCATTGTCTTGATGGAAGAGCACTTTTTTCCTCGCCAAATGTAGACGTTTTTTCTTCAATTGGTCGTTGAATCGGGTCAGTACGGCTGCATAGTATTCGCCATTAATCGTTTTTTTCGGCGGAAGGTAATCGATGTAGATTATGCCGCGTGCATCCCAAAAAACTGTGGCCATGACCTTACCGGCCGATGGCACCGTCTTCGCCTTCTTCAGAGCACGTTCGGTCGATGAAGTCCATTGTTTCGATTATTCCTTTGTCTCTGGTGTATAGTGATGGATCCATGTTTCGTCCACGGTTACGTAACGACGCAAAAACTCAACAGGATCACGCTTATAAAGGGTGGTTAAATTTTAAGGGCCGATGTTGAATGTGAACCACACCTAAACGTCAAGTTTTTTTCTGCATTTCATTTGACATTTCTCAATTTCAGACTAACTCAATTTGAACCATGGTAAGATACACGATCGAGCAACGCGTTAAAGTTATTCAGCCTTATTATGTAAATGGGCGTTCAAATCAAAATGCATATCGTGCACTTCGTGATTTTTTCGGTCAATTTAATCGTCCAAATGTGCGTACAATCGGAAAAATCGTGCAAAAATTTCAGCAAACCGGGTCTGTAGGAGATATTAAAACACCAGTGCATGCTCGTACAGCTCGTACTGCAGAAAATATTGCTGCTGTTCGCGATAGTGTGGCTGAAGAGCCGTCCACCTCAACTCGTCGTCGTGCCCAACAATTGCACCTCTCACGCTCGTCGTTGATGAACATTATGCATAAAGACTTGCATTTACACGCTTATAAGGTGCAATTGACTCAAGAACTAAAGCCTCTTGACCATTCCAAACGTCGTCAATGGTCAGAATGGTGGCAAGAAATGGCAACAGTGGATGATCAATTTTCGAAGAAAATCATCTTCAGTGATGAGGCACATTTTCACCTCAGTGGATTCGTCAATAAGCAGAATTGCCGCATTTGGGCGAATCATAATCCAAGAGTGATTGTCGAAAAACCAAGAGTGACTGTTCGGTGCGGTTTATGGGCTGGCGGCATCATCGGGCCGTATTTTTTCCAAAATGAGGCCGGTCAGGCAGTTACTGTGAATGGTGTTCGCTATCGTGAGATGATAATGAACTTTTTATGGCCCGAATTGGAAGATATGGATGTGGGCGATATGTGGTTTCAACAGGACGGTGCCACTTGCCACACAGCTAACGAAACAATGGCTCTTTTGCGCGACAAATTCAATGGCCGTGTTATCTCACGTGGTGGCGATGTCAATTGGCCGCCAAGATCATGTGATTTGACACCGTTGGACTTCTTTCTTTGGGGTTATTTGAAAGAAAAGGTGTACGTCGATAAGCCAGCAACAATTCAAGAGCTAAAGGATGAGATAATTCGGCACATTAACGGCATAGAACCTCAATTATGCCTAAGCGTCATCGAAAATTTGGACCATCGGATGGAGGTGTGCCGCCGAGGTCGCGGCGGCTATTTGGCCGATATTTTGTTCCATACATAATTGAACCATACCATATTATCATAATAAAAAGAATTGACAATAATTTCCTAAATAATTTGTGTTTTATTCAAAATCAACATCGGCCCTTAAAATTTAACCACCCTTTAGATCGCCAAACACGCCTTTGAATCAGGTACACGTTCTCTTTTATGGTCGACAGTGAGCAAACGCGGCACCCATCTTGCGGATAACTTTTTCATACCCAACTGATCACTCAGGATTGCAATCACTGAACCATATGATATGCCTGTGGCCTCAGCAATCTCACGCACTTTTAGTCTCCGATCATTTAACACTGTATCGTGGACTTTTTCGATTGTTTCTGGTATGACGACCTCATTTGGACGACCTGGACGTTTGTCGTCAATAATGCTCGTACGACCGCATTTAAATTCAGCTGTCCAATATTTAATTGTTGATAACGAAGATGCAAGGTCCATATAAACTTCGTCTAGCTCCGCTTTGATTTCATTGTTCGTTTTCTTTTTCAAAAACAAAAATCGAATCACTGCACGATACTCAATTTTTTCCATTTTTGTAAAAACACAAAAGTTGTTTGTCTTTTGATGGCTGTCAAACGCAAACTAAACATCGCAGCAAGCTGAAACTTTGACAACAGTCATGTGAAGGATGCCACTACTAAACGTCGCTATTGATTTCTTTCCTCGACCAACAGATGGCGCAAGGCCGACTATTCATTGATTGACCCTCGTATCTTCCCGTAGAATCACGCTGGTGCGTATTCCGAAAGTGATCCTGGCAAGCCTGCTTCTCTGGTATGAGTTGATCAACCTTGTCCTTTGGTGGCGCTTCATGAACCGAAAACTTTGTGAGCACCCCTTTTATGTCTGATTTAATGCCTGATCGTCGAGCTGCACGGCATCATGATGAATAGTAAATGCTTTTGGTTGGTATGAGTTGACTGGTCAATGGTGCGATGAGCATTGATGTTGTGCCCTTGATGATGTTGGACTTGATAACATGCCCGTAAATATCCGCACCAATGATGATATCAATTTACCGAGATTTGGGAAAGTCCGCATCCGCCTGCATTAGTTTCACGATGTGAGACCATGTTCGTGCTGATGACTCGAATTATGGTTAATGAGTGGTTATCATTCTGAGTATGTAGGCCTGAACCGTGACTTTTTCCTTTGTGTGACCTGAGCACCTTATGGTGAGTTGAACCGATTCGCGTGTCTGTGATGAGTGTCTTCCACCAATTCCCGAGATCGAAATTGATGAGTGCTTGCGTGGTGTATTGACTTTACGAACGAGATCTTCCGTAACAAAAGTCACTTCCGATCCTGGATCGACGAGAAGACGTGCCTGATGAGTTGAGTTAATGCCGGTGAGTGTATGAGTGCGAGAGTGGTTGATAGTAGCGTTGAGCAAGTCCGTGCGAGTTAAACCGATGATCGAACGACTGCACCAACACCTTACTGTATTGATGACTGTGTAGCGATTGGTTTAGTTGCTCCAGAAGCTGCTGGTGTGGCTACCTGATGATGCATTGTGTGATGCTTGCCTGCGCACTCTTTACAGGTGTACGTTGATCGGCACGATGACGCGTTGTGTCGTCCCAGGCAAATATAGTAGAGTCTGGATTTCTCCGCTACTCTCCGACATGCAGCCACAGTGAGCTGCCTGATATCTGGACACATAACTACTACTACTATGTAGTGGTCCAGAGATTGACAGCATACACATGGGTATAACGACCATCCTGTGCGCGTTGATTGCGCAATGCTGGTGCCCGTACTCACCGATACGTGATATGCAGCAACCCGTTCAGTGGTGTCATTTAAAGCTGTAGGCTTCGCCGAAGTTGGTATTGACGAGGCGGCTGATTGCGCTGGTGTGGTTTCCACCATCTCCAGTGCTCTCACCTTTATTTCTATGAACTCCTCAAATTGTGAGAACGCAGAAAGATCCTGCGCACGTCCCAACGACATTTCCATGCCTTGCAAGTGGTTCGTTCCAGCTGGTTACCGACTCGCCGCGCCAGCACGTATTCCCGCTGATGTTCTTTTAAATTGAGACATATTAGCACCTTGTTAGCCTCTGACGCTGAGGTTATCAATGTCGAAAGCGATTTCGTGTCCCCGCTGACCGGAGTTGTGTCGAATTTATCATCCAATCCCTTTTGGACCAATAACCTCTTATTCTCATAACGCGTCGATAATGTCTCCCGAGCCAATTGAGAGGATTCTCCAGTGAAGCAAATCCGAAGATAATCTGAGCAACTGAGTTGCAAATACAGCCACGCATACACATTAGCCCCTCCACATCGGTAAATCTTGCATTCGAGATGACGAGCGAACTAAAGACGTCCCGAAAGGCTGGCCATCCAGCGTATTCCCCTTTGAAGGTGGGCAGCTTGATATCCGGTACCTTGGTTTGCGAGCGAGATGTTGGTGGTTCGGTAGCAGGTGCTTGATTGACTCTGGGTCATCTTTTCCATGGCCAGCCTGACAGCGATTTTGCCATTCAGAGCAAATTTTGCTTCGACCATTTGCAAATTTTGAGCAAAATAGTCATGCTCGAGAAAGGTCGCAGGATCCTTCCAAGAGATCGTGCTCCCTCCTAAAGTCCCCATGGACTTCGTCAATTTGTTCGGACAGTGTCTCAAGCAGAGCCGGTGTCGGAGGCTTAGTATCATCGGAGAGCGTTGCGCAGATATCGGTGAGTGCTGCTATGCGGTTACGCTGCGATTGGAATTTTAACACCAACTCGGTTGCCAAGCGAGCTGGTGATCGAGTCCTCTTCGCAGCAGCATCCACTAATGTGCCATCCGGGAAAAGCAATGTCCGCTTGTCGTCTGATTCAACAGGTGTCACCCTGCATTCTGACAAGTTGCGTTCTGACATATTTGCGAATATAACACAAAAACAGTGGAAAAGCAACGAAGATACTCCGCAGAGTGCCACTTTACCCAACCGCTCCCGAGATGAGTGACGAGGTGAGCCGATGAGGTGAGGTTGCGCAGATGCTTCCAGGAGCTCCCACGACGAGCAGTGCCGATGAGCGTCGGAGATTGGTAAACCTTGGTCGTGTCCTGTCTACAAGTCGAGAATCCCGCACTAAGGACCAAAATGTTTGAAAATCCGATGGTCTGATGTGTGTGAGCTGCAATACATCGAAAACGATGAGTTCTCACTCGTGACAAGAAAAAAATAACCAGACGAACGATGTTAACAGAGAAAGTGGTCTACATTTTTACGCAAAACTACCAAAAAAATATATATATATAAATTAACGAAAACCGATTATTGAATTTAATGGTGAGCTGCACATACATTTATATTAATTGCGTGCCGATTAATAAAGGGTGAGAGAGCATGAAGCAGCCCGTGCTGCAAAGCACGCCACGAGGTGAGACATTTGGGGATGCACAAAATAATATTTTTCCACCTCACCTTGCTTAAATTTGTATAATTTGTCAAGGTGCCACCTTACCGTTGAATTAGAGTCCAGTTGAACACGTTTGAGATTGAGAGTATCCGAGATTGCAGGTGTAGGGAATAGAAAAGCGTCGTTGAGATACGCTACTGCCAAACGAGAGATAGATCGTAGTCTCTCGCATGAGTTGATTGTCCGTAAGTTGCTCCCCCCCCTCTCCCCGGCTGCACACACGGCAGCCGAGCGCAGCGAGGCACCAGCAGCATCGAGCTACAGCACAGCGACCATAGTGGCCGCATGCCAGCTGTTTTCTCAACACCCTTAAAGCTGGAAAACAGATCGTGAACTTGTTTTCGCAAAACTCTGGGATTGCCTTGGGGGACCCAATCATTGCATCAAAGAGCAGCAAAATCGAAGCAGAATGGTGGTGTAGATATATTGTACTTAGCTATTCGAACAAATCTTCATGCTCATGATATCAACTGACATAGTTCAGTAAAAGAACCTCTGCTATGTGAAAATCACGCGACGAAGCGACTTGCTTGTGTGAAGGACAATATCGATCGAAATCGGAGCAATGTAGTTTTTACGGACAAAGATTCTGTTTGGAGATACGTTATCGTCCTACGAGTCTGGTCAACCTCCGCAAATCTGGGTTTCGGAGCTTTGTATCTGTTTACTTACAACTTGATTGTTCCGAAAATGCTCGGTATTTATAAGAAATCTTTATTACCGACGGCCGAACGTGGGTTCATCAAGAAAGACGAGGACTGGAATCTGCAGTAGGATAACAAACCCAAACACCGCAGCAAGTTTTGTACCGAGTGGAAAAAGCAGTCTGGTAACGTTACACTTCATCGGCCCTCGCTGAATCGCATAATGAAGCGAAAAAATCCGATTGAGAATGTGTGGGCATATATCAAGCATAAGCTTCGTGGAAGAAAAGTATTCACTTTAAAGCAGTTAACACCAGAAATTTGTCGCAATTTTGAGGTCCTTGGGGAATAAATATTATGTCAACATGGTTGAAAGCATACCTTGGAGATGCCAGGCAATTATCGACGCCGGTGGTGTCTGGACTCTTTTTTAAATACATTTTTATGCAAATTAACCCGGACACGGTCTTACGCGACTGCCACTATAACAAAAAAGCATTACAAATCCAGTCAAATTCAAGGAAATCGTAAAAATTGAAAACACCAAAGGTTTTCGGCCATTTACGAAAGATATTCCCAGTTAAATGTGACGATGGATCCTTTCACGGTGTATGCTTCCTCGTTTGAAACAAATATATGACGTTGTTGAAATCGATAATGGCGGCATAAATGTAAGTCAAAGAATAGTATCAGGCATACTATTGTTATAATAATGTTAAACTGTCTGCCCTGCTTGATAACCGAATATGCGTTTTTATTAGTAATTAAAATATCTAAGTCCAGAATTAATATCTTATGACTAGATAGCAAATTAAACTATTGGGCTGAAAATTGACATGCTGGAGGAGCACTTGTTATCCTTTCATTGCGGTGAATTTAATTGAAATTGCATCTGTGCTTAAAATGTCAGGTTAGATTAATATTCCGTGGTCCGGGATTATTCCCCTTTGACATGCTCTCTCCGTTGCGACTGCAGCTGAATTTCTCCCTGTATCGCATTTGCCGGAATCCTGAGAAACTGTAGAATGCCTGTGGTCGATACAGCTGGTAGCTACCTAATGTCTGGGCGACAATGTAAGTAATCTTCAGCTTGACCATCAGAGGTACTTAGGGCAGGACCTCCTTCCAGAGCTTTAGTGTGCCAGCCACTACTCGAGAATACCGACCACTCACTCATTACGAAGAGGTATGTTGGCCATTGATTATTAAAAGGTGGAGTCCAAACCATTGCAATTACAGAAAAACTCTTAGAAAATAATTCCATTTGTTTTTATAGAATGATGAATTTGTTTTGGCAAAAGCATCGTTATCGCGCATTAAAATTTTTAATTATATTCATATGTAGCTTTTACTTATACGGAATATCTAACAAATATAAATATACCATCATACGCTATAACATCTATACACAAACACAAAAATGCTTGCTTTCGTTCGAGTATCAAGAGCCTTTGACCAGCGGTCAGTCGCACAAAAATATTCAGAAAGTTCCCATCGTGCCAACTTTATTTGTCTCAATGAAGTTCACAAGTGTGGTGTGAAGAGTTTGCGGTAGCTCTTTTTTATTCAACTCCTCACCGCGCTCTCGCTATCGCGTAGCCTCGAAAATGAGTGTATAGTAATGAGAGCCACCAGATACTTGCTTGCTCTCTCCTTGCCGCCTTTGCGCTCTGGCAAGCCCTAAACAGACGCTTTCTCTTTCTATAGTGTGGCATTCGCGGACCTCAGTATCACTCGACCGCTCGCACTCTATCGGTCTCTGTCGTTCGCAGTGTAATGCCGGTACGTATAGCATTGTTCTCGGTCACTTTTTTGTGCGGATATTCGTAGATGTAACTTGCTTTACTGCAAAGCAAACAGGTATCAAAGGCTTCATCTCTCCAGCAATAGTAAACGTCAAAAAGTTGGAATCGAAGAAGCGTACTTACAGATAAATTCAAACGAGGATCGAGATTATCGACGCCGACTGAAAAAAGTTTCAAGATGCTCTTGTGATTCGATTCCGGGATGCCTATTGTAAAGAGTTTAGAGAATATTAAGTGTGAGTGTTAATTTTTTTTTGTAAAGTATTCGAGTGAGTATTGAGTGAGTTATTCCTACCCGTTGATACCCGTTTCTCTCCGCTTTGTCCCATTTTAGTTCTGGGTTATTGATTTTGAGTATTGACAGCCACGTGTTGACGCCGGCATCGCCATTTTAGTCTGTCGAGTAACGATTGTTAGCGCGCGTGATGAGTGGTGATAGTGTAGATATTTATTTTATCATTGAGAGTTCTTTCCCTTTCGAATCCCTCTTTACGGACCTTATTTATTGAAGTATCAAGTATTCCCTCCTCCTTCCATCAAGAAACCGAGGTATTGACTAAAGCGAGGTCGGGAATTTACACCTCCGAGATACCCCTTCGTACCACCCCGCTAGTTAGTCCCGCCCGTTGTCGAGTACATTTCAAATTCTGTGTTAACAGAGCTACGCCGTCTTATAGGTGGCGCCCAATATTCCAGTCTAGCTTTTTTATATTATTTCGTCATTATTTATACTATTTGAGTTATTATTTTGCGTTATTGTTTTGAGAATTCTTTGCGTTGTTATCGAGTCATTATTTTGCTTTATTCTTTTGACATTATTTTGCATTGCTATGTCGAGACTATATTATTATTTATGGTTTTTCATTATTATTCGAGATTATCTTGCATAAATTGAGTTATTATCGTACATTATTATTTCAAGACCGTGTTGTCCCTTGAGCCGCACCTCCCCTCATTTGAATAATGACTATTATTTTGTTATATTATCCGTATCCTCTTCTTTAATTATAATTATTGCCTTGTCATGCCCACCTTTTTATTTTCGAGATTGGTTATTTCTTCTTTTTTTTCGATTATTGTAAATTGAGTTCCATTACTATAAGGGTTTTTAAGAGTACCATAAGGGTTTCTAAGGGTACTATAAAGATTTTTTGTGTCATTGCTAATAGTTGAGTTCACAGTGAGATATGAATACAATTCCGAAAAGGCTTAATCTAGAAACAATTATGTATTCTTTAATTGACCCTTCATTGAATATTGGTTTGTTGAGCAATGGCTAATATATCTGTGTCTGGGGATAGTTATCATTTAAAAATTGTACGACAACGTAGAAATAGCACCATAATTAAATAGTGTAACGTTTTCCTCCAAGTTTGCCGTAACCTATTGGAAATCTACCTTTTTTCGAGGAGCATTTTATACGAAATCCTGCGAGACTCTGCTAAGTGAATCTTTCATGAGATGCTGCAGAGTAAGTGAAATTGGAGAAGCTCCGATCTTAATTTTGGGCTGAGAAATAGGTACTATGAGGTACGGCGTCGTCGTCATCATCATCCACTGATCGGATAAGAATCCATCGATTCCAAAGCTCAAACCTCTATAGTATAGCATACTTGTCTATACAACAAGACTATAGAACATAACGAGGAAGTAAAGCACCAGAGGGAACAGATATGATAGTGAGGTAGCCTTACGAACGAGAATGATATCCCAAAAGGAGTGAGAGCCTTTCAATATCCATCGACTCTTCAACCTGGCTTCGACGTTAAAGGTTCTTAGTACCATCGGACACGATTAGTGACACATTAATGGGCTTCGAGTTCGAGTTGGCAAATTCACGAAGGGACACGTAATTCTTACATGAACCGTGAATTCTATCCTAAATGAAAATAGCCATCTGGTCTGAAGGATCTATTGAAAATAACCTTCTGCTCACTGAAGACTAATAGATGCCAGAGCGAATGCTTATCCTCTTAGGTTTGCGAATTATTAGTGAAAGTAGCTCATGTACTTCATAAGCGTTTAGAGACGGTGACTCTAATTTAAGAATATGATTGCTTGAAAGTGTAGGCTAAATTGTAATAACGATTAAATTATTGAATTATGTTTCAGAATGCCAGAGCTTCGTACGACTTTAGCAGTAATGATCCATATCCCTATCCGCGATACACTGATGATTGGTTTAACAGGTAAGTCAATATTCTTAATTCTACAATATTATGGAGCAACCGGTAATGAGATTGCGTAGATTTGAAACTAAAGGAAAGGACAATAAATTTAGAACACAGATCAATCAACTCTAACTGTTATAAGATTTTTAAACCAATTTTTTAACATTATTTTCTAAATGGAATAAAGAAAGAAGTTTTCTATTAATAAATTTCTTTCTATATTATAAAAATCCTACAAAGAACACAAACATTGGAGTACATTTACAAAAATATATTGAAACGTTTCGCGTTTTGTACTCTTGATGCGTTAATGGTGGTATGTTATTTTCAAATGAGTCACGAGTTTATCTTGCGTATTTTTTAATAAGTCTCAGCGAAATTCGCAATATTTATGTAGTTCCGAATGAACTCTTCTCCCATACCACTGATTGAGAGTGATGGAACTGTATGAGGATTTCGGCTCAGACAGGATTCGTGCTCTCGGCTGGACTTGGAGGCGGATGTTTAAACTGGCAGTGATTTTGATTTATTTGTCTATTTATTTATTTGTTTATTTATTTTATTTTATTTTATTTTTTTATTTATTTTTTAAAAAATTATTTTTTTTAAGAGAACTCAATTTGATTTTTGATTTCGCATGTGTCTGTGGTAGACGTGCGAACACGCTTTCATCATCGGTCTTCTTGTATATTTAAGGATGTTTTTATTCTGTAGGAGTTGGGCGTAGGTCGGTAAAGTGGTATGGTTGATGACTCATTTTGAACGAGGCGTTTGACGGCCACCGCGTGATGCGTGAGACTCAGCAGTCTATGCTAGGTGGTTACCATTTTTGACTTCTCAATTCCTTACGATCGGTGATTAACGCATTAGCTCTCCGCGATTCCTTAATAATAATTACACTTAATTTTGATTATAAGCCGATTCTCGGGGATGCTGGGCTACGTTTTTGTCGTGCGATTCGCATATTTTTTTCTATTTTTGTCTGGTCGCTTGTACTCGTCCTCATACATGGCTTCCCTTGGTAGAAACTTGAGAATTACTGGGCGGCTCGAGTATAATTATCGGACGACAGTTTCCTATTTGGTATTGGTTTTCCTAATGCATATTTTACGCGTCACTTGCTGATCTACCTTGCCTCTCGGGAATTTCTTATCGTTAGGTGTGTATCGAGCGAGTTTCGGGTCTTGTATTACTAGCATAGAGTCGCGAGTGTTATCAGGTCGAGTCTGGTATGTGAGTATGCCTATCTGACGTCCTCGGCTTTGTTATTGTTTTGGTCCTCTAGCTATAAGCTCTCTGTTCGCGCAAGACACAGGGTTCGCAGTGTTAAACAACTCGCGTATCCTGTACTCCTGATAATGAAGCGAATAAATTCGTTATATTAAGGCACTTTATCGTTGCCCTTAAGGGGTCTACGACTTGGTTTCTTAATATGCGTGTTTACGCTGGGGTGTCAGTGCGTGACAGGGGTTTGTTGGTCACTGGTCCTGGCATCGTGCCACCCATGCAGGAACACCCTTCGAGTCGAGCGCGCGCGGTCTAGCAAGCCAGGATGCTGTGCCTGAGGTCTTGCGACGCGCGTACTTCTTCACCTGTGAGTAGGGGCGGCCAAGCGCAATGCAGCGGAAACTTACTACCCACATGGTTCAGCTATTCAGTTCGTTCGATCAACCAACGGCCAAGCGCAATGCAGGAGAATCGGTTTACCGAAAAAACACTACAGCTTAAAAATCGTTTACCAAATTAAAAAAAAAAAATGTAATAAATTTTGGATGGACTGTCGAGCAGCACTTCATCTTGCAGAATAGGATTCGACAACAGTGACAAGGCTTGTCTTGCTGTGGTTCATATACCTTTGCCGATGCGCCCCGAAGGGGTGTTTTCGGATAGGTCTCGTGATGTTTGTCACATTTTAATCACTAGGCGAGAGCGGTGCAAGGTGGTATGTAAGTGTCCCGGTAGGTCTTCGAATTTGTTCGTTTGGCCAGTTTTTGCCTTTCTGGAGTTTTAACCGAGGTTCTGACGAGGGTTAGTTTCTCGCTTCTATGTTAGTTTCCTATCGGTTGTGGGTTCAGTCTTTCTCGTTAGGTTTTTGTTGTAGTTGTTTGTATTTTTAATGTTTCGGTTCGATATCGGTATTCGACTTCTTTCGTCGGATTTGGTTTATCTCAGTATTTCATTAATTTTCCTTAAAAACTCGTGTTTTGGAGTGTTCAGTTTTCGCACTTATTCACGCCTACGCTCAACTCGTGCACGCACTACACTCACGACTTTGTTTATTGGTTGGAGGCAATAATTTATTACTTCCGTGGTTTTAGGTTGCGAAAGACGCGCTTCTGAATACTTTTCACTAGCGAAGGAATGCGGGAGATGTTTATAAAGATTTAATCATGGGAAATAGGTAGTAGTGGGGTGGAATTTGGGAGAATATTCTGAAAACATATGAGAAAAGGAAATACACGTGTGACTTAGGGTTCCAGGAAAGGTAACTGTAGTGACGTTATAGGTTGAAGAAGGTATCTTTGGGAAAACAGTAAAAGAAAGGCAGTAGAGAAGGGAATTGGGAAATAGACACGTTTCAGATGCGTGGGAATAGATTGGAATGTGGGCAACAGCTGTACTCTAGGAACGTCAGTAGAAAGAGGTAGTGAGTAATAGAAAACTACAGGACGGGATAGGATCTCGTTACACATCTCCCTTTACTTTAGAAAATTCATACAATGGTAAATGGATTTTCTAAGTCTTAAGGTAATGAGGATTACTTTGAGCAGTGTGTCTTACAGATGAACGTGTATCAAGAGGTCGGCTTAAATTAGCTAATGCTATTAGTTCTGGTGGGTAGCTCGTTTTGTAATTTACATTATCGGTGGTATTGGTATGAAATCAATTATAGTAAATAGTAATACAAGGCGAAAAGGTACAAGCCGAAAATTTGGTTATTACTGTGGATTATCTACTGTAATGTATCTATCTACTGTAATGCCAGAAACGCGTAATGGAGTATTACCGTCAACCGGTATAATATTTTAAAAAGTTATTGTTTGGGATCGTTCGTCGATAAGGAGATGGATCTCGCGTGGAATTAATTAACTCATGAATTTACTACAAAATTGTTGATTGGATGTTTATTATTAATAACGGCTAGTTTTTGTTACTTATTATAATATAATTACAAGGTTTCGTACAAATAAAGTGATCGAAATGCAATTTAGTAAATTTACAGTTACGGACGAGTAACCGACCTATCGTGTTCGAATCTGTTTCAAGACTAATCTCGACCAAGTGACTACCAACAACCTTTAGCGAAATTATATTAAAGAATGATTGAGTACGAATTGCATCACTTCGTACATCAACACATTCTTTCTCCTTGCGGCTCTACTTCGCTAAGGAGGAATAATGTTGACGAATTATCAAATGATTGAATAGGATTTGCATCACCTCGTACGTCAGCACAATCTTATAATAATGGAATGATGTTGCAACAAATATAGTATTTAATGATTAATATGAGGCATAACGACCAACGATTAATCTGGGGCATAACACTATGCAATTCCCTAGAGTACTGAACAAGATTTTGCTAATGCTGCCAATCAAATTTAACACTCCTCTTTTAAAGCGTGGAGTGTAATTAATTATATCATAAGTCGAACTCTATGGTCTTCGATTCTGAGAAATATATTTCGAACTGTGTTTCGATCTTATTAAAAACAAAAAACTATTGACGGTATTGGATATAAATGGTCTTAATATAAATAATTTGAATATTGAATTTTCAATGTAGCATATATCAAGTATATTATAACATGTATGAGGCGAACCTGTACAAGAAGTGTGTGCGAAATTGTAATGATATTACACAGAATAAATGTGAAATACAGTTTGCAATGAATTGAGTTGAATGAATTACAATATAACGAATATTGAAGTTAAATTAACAATGTGATGTCGAATGACTGAGTTGAATGTGACACTGAATACTGAGTTGAGTGCAAATGATTCTCGCAATTGAATTGAAGAATATAAATTAAACTGAATTTAATTTGTGGCATCAAATGAATGATAATCACGGTGTATATGAATATTTTTGCCACGTAGTGATGGTTACGCAATATTTGAGATATTACAAGTGTATCTTATAATATATGTTTGAATCAATCATGAATTATGTTAACTACGTTAACCGACAGTGTATGAGATTTATAAATCATAAACAATGAGTTGAACAAAAACAATAACTTGAATGAGCTACGTAGAATATAGCACTATACTGAACCTTTGGACTCACAATGGCTGACGCCACGTCGTGAATTACACACTGCAATTAATTGAACGCAATTAATTGCTTGATCACACGAATTAATGAGTTTAATGTCTCGTAGAATTGTCTATTTCTTTTGAGAGAAAAAACATGTGAACCATCCAATACACTCAATGCATACAATTAATGCTACACTGAATTTAGGGTGATTTGGTTTGCTGAATTAGTACTACACTTTTCGATGCGGGTCGAGAGCAAGAGTGCTTGGTATGAATGTCCAGTCTAGAGTGATCAAAGGTGGATGGAGAGATAGCGTCGTGGTGATCACGTTGTCGGCGGAAATCACTGCAACACTTATCTGCCACATGTTGATTGATGATTGGGCGAGCACGTGGTGTATGCGCGAGCGTATGATCAGAAAGACATAAAGGTATCCAGCTGATAGATGATTGGATGGTCAATTCACTACGTGGATTTACTGACCATCTCACTAATGATTATAAACGATTCCGAGGTCAAATCGACCAATTAGTCCATGAGGTGCTGCCACCTCATGACCCCACAGTCGAAACACACACAAATGATAAAAGGATCGAGTGAGATTCCCGTACCACGGGTCGATCAACAATGTCTGGACGCCGAAGGTAAACAATCGATCGAACGGTACAGGAGAGACCGACTGCATACCTTCTTCATGATCACAAAGTCCAAACAAACTGTCTCTATTATTGTTATTGACTTTAACCATCTTGCATCTTGTGTGGCATTACATACGATTGACAATTGGTTGGCGATGCTTGAACAGTTTATTTTGCTGCATGTTGTGAAACGTTTCGCGATTTTTACACACTTTTCAGCTTCAGCTGTTACGCGCGTCTTATCAGGAGGTGGCGTGAAATCGCGTAGTTTTTAATTTTGTTTCGAGCGGTTTCTTTCGAGATCGTGTGGATGAGGGAGTTAGCTCGAAACCGGTTCGTGCTCTGGGCTGGATGGAGTGAGAAATGTCTGTGCTTTTATGGATTTGCGATCAATCTATTTGGTTGTTGTTTTTATTGTTGTTTATTTGTGAGACCTCAGTTTAGGTTTTTGTCGTGTCGCATTAGTCCTTGTGAGACCGGCGATTTTGTTACCCTCTCATCATTGGTCCTTTGACTGATTGGGTAATTCTTTCTTTTCTTTATGGTGCTGAAGGCACGGAATTATTTGATATTTTGATTGATTGTTAGTTCAGACAGGGTAGGAAGGATGTTTGTGGGATGATCTCGTTGTTTGTACGATCTTCACGTTCGCTTACAGAATTTTTCCTACAGGCTACGCATGTGGAATTGCTTCCGGTGTGTCTGGGTTTTTTGACTCTATAATTCGTAAAATAATGAGATATCACTTTACGGAGCTTAACACTCAATTTATCTTTTAATTGGTTGTCGCGTTTGCTAGTACGCACTCTTCTAAAACTACGTAAATGGAATAGTTTCCAGTCTCGATTCGGGTTTTGATTCTACCATTCGTGAAGTGATTAGATATCACTTGCACGGAGCTTAACACTCAATTTATTTTTTCAAATGGGTTGTCGCGTTTGCTAAAACGCACTTTTCTAAAACTACGTAAATGGAATAATTTCCAGTCTCAATTCGGGTTTCGATTCTACCATTCGTGAAGTGATTAGATATCACTTGCACGGAGCTTAACACTCAATTTGTTTTTTAAATGGGTTGTCGCGTTTGCGAAAACGCACTTTTCTAAAACTACGTAAGTGGAATAACTTCCAGTCTCAATTCGGGTTTCGATTCTACCATTCGTGAAGTGATTAGATATCACTTGCACGGAGCTTAACACTCAATTTATTTTTTAAATGGGTTGTCGCGTTGCTAAAACGCACTTTTCTAAAACTACGTAAACGGAATAATTTCCTCTGTCAATTTCGGGTTTCGATTCTACCATTCGTGAAGTGATTAGATATCACTTGCACGGAGCTTAACACTCAATTTATTTATTTTTTTTAAATGGGTTGTCGCGTTTGCTAAAACGCACTTTTCCTAAACTATGTAAATGGAATAATTTCCAGTCTCTTCCGGTAGTTACAGTTGATTCCGGTTAGGCTGACAAAATTTGCAACGGTCCAGGTTTTGTGAAACATTACTACGTCTCCCAGATGTTCCAGATAAATGGGTTCAGAGATTGGCTCCTTTTGGGTTATTTCTGTGGCTAGACAACTTGACAGGGATAGGAAGAGAAATGCTCATATTTTCTTCCCATCATGATAGAACCAATTTCTGAAATATGGTTCAATTTTAATTACATGAATCAGTTTTTTCCTATTTCTAAGGAGTATTTCGTAAGTAACGTCTGACGTTCGTTCGAGGATTATTGCAGGACCTTCCCACTTCGGAGCGAATGGAGATTTATCTCGTTCTTGTGCAACGAGAACTTCATCACTCTTATTAAATATTGGAGCAGACCGATGGATATTAGCGGCTTGGTTAGGCTTATAACGTTCCTTTGCTGTGACGAGGTGGTCGCACCTCTTCTTCAAGATGCATTCGTGGTACGCATAAGTCCCTGAAGTTCTTGTCGATTGCGGCATTCGTTAGGCGAATGGGGATGCTATTAGGATTATTTGCGTCCGAACTGCAACTCGAAAGGTGTAATTCGATGCCTTCTTGCTTCGTTGTGTTGTAACCCATTGAAACGAATTCTAATTGCATGTCTCAATCCTCATTGTGATCGTGGATGAGAGCTTTTATTTGTTCCTCGATCGGACCATGGGTTCTCTCCAGGCTCCCGTTACGATGAGAAAGGAACGTTGTCGTCATGTGTAAAGATTTAAAAAAATTCTCCAGATGCTTGAAAGTCTGGCTGTTCAAATTTCGGCCTCCGTCCGTGAGGATCTTTTTCGGTGCGCCGTGGGTGTAAATGAAATACTCAACCAGTGCGTTTACGGTGGGTTGAGCATCTTGAGTCTTTAGAGAAATTAACGTGATATATTTTGTTAGTTGATTTTACACAGGCATTATGTATTTGTATCCAGTGATTCTAGAATTGGTCCGACGACGTCCAATGCGATCTTCTCGCTTAATTTTTTCGGCGTATCTATAATTGCGGCTTCTACTTGTGGCCATATACGCACCAGCTTGATTTTCTAGCACGTATCACATCTTCGGATATAATTTTCGACATCCTTTTGTATGTTCGGCCAGCTAGCAATGGCTTTAATGCGATGGAGGGTCTTGGATATGCCGAAGTTCCCGGTGGCCTTTGTCCCGAGGTGCTCTTTATGATGCGCTTACGATCCTCCTCGGTACCTGGTTCGTAAAGATCCTTTTTGTATTTAATGAAACTCAAGTATGTTGTAGAGCATCGAAAACTAAAAGACACGTTTTTTTTTAATCAGTGGAAAAACATTTCTTAGGGGTGAAATCGCCTTTCAAAGTTAGGGGTGATTATGCAGTTTCACCCCTGCAAATGAATTTTTTTCTTCAACTTCACGTGGAATTTTATTGTCTTCAATGAGCAGTATTTTAGTTTTTGCTTCATTAAAATCGGTTGACGCCTTCTGGGTGAAACTGTATAATCACCCCTCGACATGCCTACATTCGATTCACAAAGGCGACTTAGAATGCCTGTTTGCTTTTTGTTGTATTCTTTCATCGCGTTGCCATAAATTGACATGTCATCTAGATACATGAAACACGCGATGCCAATGAGTACGCGTAAAGGGTTGTTCATCATGTACTGGAACGTCGGTCGAGCGTTTTTTAATCCGAAGGGCGTTCGATTGCGGTGATAGTGTCCGGATGATGTCGAGTATGCTGTTTTTGGCTTATCTCGTTCGTCCATGGGCATTTGGTGAAACTTGGAAACTAAATCAAATACTGAGAAATATTTTGCTCTTCCCAATTGATCTAATATTTCGTCGATGCACGGCAAAGGTATGTGTCGTGAGCGGTCTTTTCATTCAACTTTCTTACATCGATGACTATTCGCCACTTTTTCTTGCCGGAGGCATCCAATTTTTTTAGTGCAACCCAAAGCGGTGAGTTATACGGACAGTTAGTTGGTTCAATGGCTTATTTTTAAACATTTTGTTGATTTGCTGTTCAATTTCTTCTTTATGTGCCGGAGAGTACCTGTATTATTTGATATTTATTGGCATATCGTCACTGATGATGATGCGGTGTTTGACCGCTTTTGTACCGGGCAACGGGTCGCCAGGAGAGCGAACACGTCGGAGTAATAGGAGACAATGTCCCACACTTGTTCCGCTAGTTCTAGTGGCACGTGTTGTAAAAACAGGTTTTCCTTGAACTTTCGAGTTATTTCTGCCGAATTCGGCTCCTGATCATGAAAAATCCTTATTGCGTTCGTCGTTGCATCTTGGCGCGCCTCCGCCGATAAAGGAGTAGGTTCCTCGAAGGGTAGCCCACGCAGTAGGTCCACTGTAACCGTTGCAGGTTGTAGTAAATTTATGAATTGTAATAAATTTTGTTCTTACGTATATAACAAACTCGTTTGAAATTCCTTTGATCTATCGAGTATACTCAATTATAATAGATTTATTTTCACGTAGAGACTTCTCATAAGCCGTTTCATTAAACATCAACACTTTCAACTAGTATAGTCTTTGTTGTCGAACTATATCTAGGGCACGACTGAGTTGAGATTCTTATCACCCATACATTCGAATAATGATTCCAAGATATAATAACTCTAACTAATATTATTACCTAAACCAACGAAACACATTCATTCACAATATTTAATAAATACAAATCAATCTATCAAACGATCGATATTCAGACCATACACTAGAATACGATGATTATTATGCTTTATATCTGTTACAATAATGAGAATTATCAAATCACGCGAACTTACCACGTTTCCAGCATCGTGGATTATTGGCAAGCGTATTGCTTAACACCAACAAATAGTTACGCAAGAAATATTAATTGTGCGACAATTTCTACGAACTGGCATATAGGCATATATATCCTACATTATTATCGATAGATACATACATTGATGGATAGAAGTAAGTAAGCGACTTAGCTATAAACACGTTATTGCCAGGCTCGATCCCCGCACGTACGGGGGAAAGGGTCGGACGCAGGAGTCGCGTTGTCCCTATGACCGACGGTCTGGTTCGTGTACGGCCCCCACAACGTCAAACTCGTATTCGGTTATGGTTTCTCCCATGGATATTCCCCGACATTAATTTCTTTGAAAATTCCTCAATATGATTTGGCGAAGACATGCGGCCTATATTGACGCCCAGCCACTGGAACCCCTACAACGACAATATTTAAGTTGTTGTAGCCCCCATAATTGAGGTATTACATGCAATGCCCAGATCACAAGCGTTCGCGAATTCTATGTGAAATGATTGAACGGCGGGATAAAGATATATGTATACGGAGATAACTTCTGAATAGCTTATAAATACCTGATTTCGCCGAATTCACTTTTTCTCTCTCCAGTACGGTTTCTTTTAACTATATAAACTGCCTTTCCTCGGCATGTGATTACAATATATATGATAGCGATATTCCATGTATTATTTTAAGATACTTGCATGGTTACGGTCGCAAAGACGGCTCTTCAGCGACTGGGAAGAATTATTGGGGGGCACGCGATCCGTCGCCCAAATCGTACGATACAGAGTGTGCGCACACCGCAATTTCAGTTACCGTACACAGTACGGGTACAAAGTCCGCACAGAGGCCCTACGGTATATACTACCACTGATATATATCCACAGCGATCGAGTTCGATGCTGCGATTTAGCCGACGCCTAGTAATTATCTCGTATGGTAACATTGACTTCGCGATTTATCAACGAGTACGAGGATCACTTCGTTACAAGGTTTCTCCGAGTCGTTTATTACGGGCATTCGGGCTTCATAATCCCTGGCTTCGTAAACACAAGGAATAGTCTGGATACTCATGAAGAAACGAAACACACGTGTAACTCCGGGTTCCAGGAAAGGCAGCTGTAATGACGTTATGGGTCTGAGAAGGTATTTGTAGGAAAGCAGTAATAAAAAGGGTAGTAGAGAACGGAATTGGGAAATGGACACGTTCAGGATGCGTGGAAACAGATTAGAATGCGGGTGACAACAGCTGAACTTTGGGAATGCCAGTGGACATAGTGCACAGAGTTATTTACAGGCTTAAAAGTAGGAAGCGATAAAATATGCTGGAGGCAAGCTAGCCAGAGGTAATGTATAATAGAAAATTACGCGATGGGATAGGATCTTGTTACAATATTCAAATTTGGCAAACACCACCTTTTTGTCATAATATATCTTTTTCCTACTGTTAATAATATCATATATTCTTTCAAATTATCTTGTTCTGTTTTTTTCTTTCCGATAACTTATAGAAAAAAAGAAATTTGCTGTAATATTGACGAATTTTAAGTTATACAGAGAGAAATATGTTGGGTCTGGAAAAAAGTTCGTGGCGTTTTTCTCGATAGATGTCATCAATTGCAAATAAGTCAAGAAACACAGATCGCAGCACCACCACTAAACGCTCGTTGGAAAGGTGACACTTCGAGCGTTACTTTGAGTTTATAAACATCGAAATTGGTGTAGTGCTTGGAAAGTTGTTTGCGTTTGAAAATAGAGAAAAATAATAAAAAATTGCGCTATATTTTGCAATATTATTACGACAAAGGGAAGAACGCTGCGCAGGCTTGTGAAAAAATGTGTGCTCGGTACGGTGAAGGTACTTTATCAAAATCTGCTGCGCGGAAATGATGCGCTTGCTTTCGTTCTGGTAATTTTTATGTGAAAGATGAGTCACGCTCTGGTCGTTCAATCACTGAAAAAGTTGATGAAATTCTTGAAAAAATCCAGCAAGATAAGCATATCAGCAGTGTCGATATTGGTATGGAGCTAGGCATTGACCACAAAACTGTTTTGAACCATTTACACAAAGCTGGCTACAAAAATAAGCTCGATGTATGGGTTCCTCATGAGTTGAGTGCGAAAAACATGATAGACCGAATTAACATCTGCAATGCGCTTCTGAAACGCAATGACATCGGGCCATTTTTTAAACGTGTCATAACCGGTGACGAAAAATGGATCACGTATGACAATCGGAAGCGTCAAAGATCGTGGACAAGGGACGGTGAGCCATCGAAAGCGTTCGCGAAGCCAGGATTGACGGCGAAAAAGGTGTTGCTGTGTGTGTGGTGGGACTGGAAGAAAATCGTCCACCATGAGCTACTTCCAGTTGGTCAGACGAATGGTTCTCAGCTCTACTGTGGACAACTAGAGAGATTACGCCGAGCAATTGAAAGAAAACGGCCCGAATTGATTTATAGAAAAGGTGTTGTCTTTCATCATGATAACGCGCGACCACACACTTCTTTGATGATCCGTTAAAAATAGCGAAAGCTTGGTTGGGAAGTTTTGATGCATCCAATGTATAGTCCAGACAGAGCACTCTTTGACTATCACTTATTCCGATCTCTGCAGAACTCTCTCAATGGAATTAAGCTGCTTTCAAAAGAAGCCTGTGAAAACCACTTGGTCCAGTTTTTCAACCAGAAACCACAGAAGTTCTTCACCGATAGCATCATGGCTCTACCCGAAAAATGGCGAAACATTGTTGATAATAATGGAGCATATTTGATTCAAATAAATTCATTTTCACACTATAAGAAAACCAATTGAATTGTACTGAAAAAACGCCACGAACTTTTTCCCAGACCCAATATAAATGTAAATGAATACTACCTATTTTGTCAATGCAGTCTAGTATAAAAATGGCAGACTCTTCGTAATTACCGTATTGTATATAGATATTAAGAGTGCATATATAAATGTAAGGTAAGAATGTGTGTTTAGAGAATGCAGCTTTCTCAGAGAAAACGGAAGGAGTGTAGCGCTTCATGTTTACACAAAGTGATAGTACGAAATAAATCATCTTTAAAAAATAGTGCACGCCAGTTTGTATCCCCAACCCCTGTAAAGACATTCTGATACTGTACAGGGAAACGGGATTGCTATTCTTTAAATTTTTCTTCGATTTCGTTATTTATAGGGAAGTCAAAATATATGTAGATGGTGGTGGGGGTATTCGAGCTAAAGTATAAAATTGCGTGAAACCGAAGTTCTCATATTATTCAATGTTCAAACGTTCTACAAATCTTATCCTGTCAGTGTGGTATCGTTATTACGCGATTTTTAAAGATGGATTACCGTAGACGTATTCTTTTGGCTGTAGTGCGCGTAGCACCCCGCGTATTCATTCATCGCGAACCGTGATTAATGCGGCGCTTTACCGAGCGCTGGTTCGTGAATATCGTGAATTTCACGTTCCAGTGTCTCCTCGCGGAATGTAGTGAGGTGCTGCTGCGTGGTGGTATTGAAGGAATTACCGCGGCTTACATGAGTGGTACTCTGCAACGATCACCCAACTTCATCCAGAAACATGTGGTTGAGCACCTTGTGCGCCACGGAGACCTTTTACACGGGCCACTAAGTGGCGTAATTATGTCCGTCGAAAATCGCTATGGTAAGTAAAATGTGAAAAATGTTTAATTCGTGTTCAAATCCTATATATAAAATTTATCGTCTTTAAAGAAAGTGGTGTTATTCGCTCTTTTCTTTTTTAATTCAATTTTGTATTTTTTATTTCATTTAAATTTTTTAAATCACGCCAAAAATAATTTTTTATTATTTAAATATTTATCAATCTAAAAATGATTACTTGATTAGAAGATAAACCTTATATCGTCCTTTGTATTTAATTAAATTTTTTTAAAACTAACAAAAATAAGTTTTTATGGTTTAAAAATTGTATTATTGTTTTCAAAAATTTGATAAAATACATTGTCAGCGCCAATGAGTCTATGGACCTACTTTTACTTTGATTGGTTGAAGAAAAGTGCATTCATTTTTAATCTACTTTCACTTTGTCTCGCAAAAATTAATACACTTTCTGTTAACCAATCAAAGTAAAACTTGGTTCGTAGACTCGTTAGCATCGCCATTCAATTTTTGAAAAAATAATAAAAATATTTTTGCAAAATTAAAAAATGTAAATAAAAAATGATATGAGAATGAGTGTGAGTAAATTAGGTCCTACTCGAGGAACCAAAAAATGTTTGATAATGTTCTAAAAAATGAGTGAGAATTCTATGAATAAAACTGACTGGTGTGAGAAAAGCACTATAAGAAAAATTGAAAAGTGCGCAGAGTGGGCGACTTTTTAAATAAGTAATATAGACTGAGTCTCGATGAGTGAAGTGCTTTGCGCAATGGAACTGTACTAGTTGAGTAATACGAAGCTGTCGAAAGATTGTCTCGACTCAGTAGCTGCGTAGAATAGTAGGTCGATGCATTCGCACTTAGTACGTCGAGTGACAGCTGAGATTATTAATATTAATATTAAGGATGCTGGTGACAAGTATACTAAATTAAATGCACTCAATTTTTAACAAGAGTAAATTAACGTTCATTAAATTAGATAACAATATTTGAATAATACCTGGTGAGTGAACAAAAAAATATGCAACTGATTTGGTCTGACCTGTGTGATGATGCACTGATGTTGAGTGGATTCTCAGGCTGGTGAGTCGGCTCGTTGATTCGTGTGGATGATCCTGGTGAGATGGTTTGATGTAGAGCTCTATAGCGAAGCCAGACGATGGACTGGTAAGTGGGCTATATTCAACGTATGATGCGAGGCTGCGTGGCGTCTATGCTGCCAACGACGCACCACGCCTGAGACTTTGATGTGAATGTTTCTATAGTTCTGGTGATCTGAGGTGATTTGCACTTACACTGATTTTAAATATGGGTGATTTGACAATAAATATAACGCACTACACTACCGAGTAGATAAAATATGAGAGGTGCTAACGAACAGAAAAGTGAGATGACGCGTGAATTTCTAGAGTGAACGACTCGAGTGAGAACAATGGCTACATCTGTCGACCACGGGGCAGAGTATCATGAGGGCGGACGTGCGTCACGGCTGGTGAGTTATGATTCGCTGCCAGCGATGGAAAGTGAGTCCTGTGAGTGGTCTTGCCGCTGGGGCCACGCTAGTAGCGTTGGCCACTTGAGTGAGCTTCGATCGAGGATGCGAGCTGATATACGATGCGCTTGAGTGTGCTGGGTCGACACATCGATACAGTATGCCCATGAGCTGTACCACATGACGCGAGGCGTCGTATAGTTGTGAGTGTAGTACGTGCACGAGTTAAGTATGTTCGTGATAGGTGCGAAAACTAAACAAAAACACAAAATTTTAATAAAAAACAAAAAAGTTAAAAACAACACGGTTTCCTATAAAGAAGTTAAATTGTTATTTTTACTCGTTCATGTATTTTAAGATTGATAAATACTCATGCCTGTAAATCTCCTTCAGTGTTTATATACAGAAGGTTTCTACGGAAAATTGTGTGTTTAAGCGTTAGTTTTTATATTCTGATAATCATGTACAATTTTTCCTTACAGCTATGCGCTTGCTACTTGCATCAACTAGCAACGAGAACGACGCTGGACCTGCCAGCTGGACACTGCCAGCGATCGCTGGAAGGTCGGCGATATGTGGTTTATCTCGTCTGATAATGATGATAACGATGATAAAATGAATAAGCTGGCGCCAATGGAGGCCCAGGAGCCCGAGGAGGCGGATGAGGAGGAGGAGGAGGAGGAAGACGATGACACCGACAGCGATGGCGACGACGATGTCCTTAGCAGCCCGGCTAGCCTTGACCCAGAAGAGCCGGGCATAGAGGAAGAGCAACCAGTGATGGTTCAGCATAGGCCTGTTAATATAGACGAGACATCCACAGAGTCCGAGGATGTCCTAGATTATGGTGAGTCAAAATAATGTTTAAAACAAATTTTGTATTAGATTTTTCTATAAAAGTAAATTAATAAAATTCATTTTCTGATAGATGATCCGCAACAAGTTGTCATGCCGGCTATCGTATACGAGGCCGAAAACATCGCCGATAGCCCCGAGTCTCCACCGCCTCACGAGCAAGGTTTTGACCTGGACGAAGATGCAGTGGTAATTCGTATCCGCAATTCTGAATTTTTTACAGCTAACTGGCCTCTGCTGCTGTCGCGGATACCATCCTGGTTTTCGCAGTACCCTCGTCGTCGTCATCGTCATCATCATCGGCGTCAACGTGCTCATCGTCATTATCATCGTCGACAACGTGCTCGCAGTCATCGTCATCGTCGGATGAAGACGAGTCGTCAACAGCATCATCACCAGCATTGACAGCGCTGCCAGCATGGTTAGTGTCGTCATCGGCATCGTCATCGCACGAGGTATGTATCGTAAATCAAATAGGTAAGGGTTTAATTGATGCTAGGGATAATAGAGGTGGTCGTGTGGTAGCAGGCATCAAAAATGCTAAGAATAATAGCCCGGCTACAGCGATCTAAAACATCGCGGTTATCATCGAGGATACGGACGATATTTTACCGCCGGGAAATCGTGTTGTTCTCGCGGGTACGGAGCGATATAAATATTTCCGCCATTTCAGGGTTTCAGCGCGACAGATGGATCTACACCCGCATCTATAAATCTCTCTATCCAAGATATTCACCATTATTTCGTAAAGAATCGCGATGACACAGATTTAATAGGTGTGGGTTTTACCACTGGCGAGATGGCAGACGGTGAAGCGGGTATATCGTTGAGGCCTATTTCACGGTTCACTGATGAAGCCCTATGGGCTTCGATGTATGCGTGAATCAGAGATCGAGGGTTCTCGCGGCCTCTGATACGTTACGATTCACCGTTACGTATGTAGCGGTGTCGGCTGATCAAGGACTCCGTATGTCAATGGTGAAGAGTCGATCCGTGATTTGTATAATACAAAACGGTGATAATTTGTGCTTTCCGCGCTCGATCGTTGTAGCTCTTGCAAACAACTTACGTAAACGCGAACGAAGCAAAGACTCGGAAATAGCTTGGACTCGTATACGGCAAGGGGCGTCGCTTGACCAACGTGAAAAAACGCGATCTCTTGTTCAGCAGGCTGGTGTGAATACCTCTAGAAGGTTGTGCTATTCCGGAAAACAACAAATTTCCAAAGATACCTCATATCTTTGAGGATTGCTATCGTGGTTTACGATTGGCACTCACTCGGCCCAGGTGTACCCCACTTTTTGATGGACAAACGTCTTTCGTAATGCAGGAACCATCTGAGGTTGTTAATATAGCGTATAGTGCTATTTGAAAACACTATTCGCCAACCACCTATCTAATGGACGCAGCAGGTGGTATGAATTATTGTATACCGTGCAATCAATCTTACCGTCGTGAATTCGAGGATCATTACACAAGTAAATGTCCACGATGCTTCAGTGTGCTGCTCTGTGTCAAAGAGTTAGTCCCAATGGTTGATAACGGACTCGAGGCTGGTCCGGTGGCGGGTACTAGTCAAACAGTGCCCCCCACTATGAATAGCGAGAGGTCGTGCGACAAATGTGGACGAGTGTTCTACAACCCCTTGTGTTTCGCCAACCATTTAAGACCTTTGGTAAACCGCAATAAGGCGAAACAGTTACGAAATTCTATTTACGTGACTTAGCGCGTTTGTAAATCTTGTGATGAAGTTGTGAGAAATAATCACAAGATTCACGAATGCGGTGTTTATTTTTGTCGGTTGTGTCGTAGTTCGCATGGCAGCAATGATCGTTGTTATATTCAAATTGTTGAACCACGGAAGGAATTTAAGTCGATCGCGACACACCCTAAAACGTTATTTATATTTTACGATTTCGAAACGCGCCGGGATAAGCCGTATATTAGATTTGTTTCTCTGCGGGAGCGCATCTGCCCTTGGTCCCCTGCTTGTGGTAAGGTGTTCGAGAGTTCTTATTAAAAAATAATCCTATAGATGAATTTGTAGATTTGGCCGTGCGACCTTCTACGAAATTTCGTAATATAGTATGTATTTCACACAACGCCAAGGCATTTGGCAGCCAATTTATATTGCGAAGTATCGTAGAACGTTCCACGGATATGTCCATCCCCAGTATAATCTTGACAGGTAATTTAATAGTTTCATTGCGGGTAGGCCACACGACTTTTATAGATAGCATAAATAATTTTCATATGTGACTCAGCGCACTACCCAAGGCCATTGGGTTTAGTGAACAGCTGGTAAAGGATAATTTCCCGCACCTCTTCAACACGGAAGATGCGCGAGGATATAACGGTGTTCTCCCCGCAGCTGAGTATTACTCGCCCGACACAATATTGTTCAAACCAAATGTTACAGCTTTATAGCCGTAACATTTCATTTCGAAAAAGAATTTTTTAAGTATTGCAGGATGGATTTTGATATATTCCGTTGAGCTTGCTTCGAATTTCTTAAAATAATTTTATCGGTAGGTAAAACGTGTCCATTCACCGAGGCCACTACGATAGCATCGGCTTGCTCCGTCGTGTACCGTCGTAATTTTGTAAGACCCGATAAAATTGGTCTTATACCTGCCGGTGGTTATACGCGTGCGAAAAATACTCACAGCAGACTGTCGTCTGGCTCTTATGGGTCGAGCATGAGCTCGGTCATGCGTTTATTCACGCGGGTCGGACCCGTGAATATAAACTACCTGAAGGGCCACGCGTCGACGGCTATCTAGAGGTAAACAATCATCGTATTGTTTATCAATACCACGGTTGTTACTGGCACGGATGCCGTGGGTGTTTTTCAAACGATTGCATGAGAAAGTCTCACGCTGGTAACGAGAGTATAGACACTCGATACGAGTGTATTGTGGAAACGAGTTTAAAAATTCGTTCACATGGTTACGAGTTGATGGAGATGTGGGAGTTTAACTTCAATATACTCCGCAAAGTCGAGCCACGTGTATTCGAATTTTAAAAAAAATCATCTACGGCGCACCAGAGAGAGTTTAAACCCTCGTGCAGCGCTTTATGGTGGTCGCACAGGCAATATCGTCTCCTACGATGTCGCACCAGGGGAGAAGTTATTGGACATCGATATCTGCTCGCTGTACCATTATATATGTAAGACAGGTCGCTATCCAGTGAGGCACCCGAAAATACGAGGGTCGACCAATAAATAGTCGGCCTTGCGTCATCTGTTGGTCGAGGAAATAAATCAATTCATTGTTCGTTTTCTTTTTCAAAAACAAAAATCGAATCACTGCACGATACTCAATTTTTTCCATTTTTGTAAAAACAGAAAAGTTGTTTGTCTTTCAATGGTTATCAAACGCAAACTAAACATCGCAGCGAGCTGAAACTTTGACAACAGTCATGTGAAGGATGGCACTACTAAGCGTCGCTATTGATTTCTTTCCTCGACCAACAGATGGCGCAACGCCGACTATGTGTTGATCGATCCTGGTAGTATTAGGACATCAAAAAATTGGAAAATCGTTGGAATAAGTGTATCGAGCTAAAAGGAGATTATGTTCAGAAATAAAAAGATTTTTGTCTAAAAAAACGCGATTTTCTTTACCAAGCCGACTATTTATTGATCGACCCTCGTATATATCAGTACCGAGTGCGACGATTTGTTGGGGGAGTCACTCGATGCTCTCGGTGTAGCAATTAATGGCTTGGTCGAGTGTACCGTATTGCCTCCACCTCTTTCATCCGGTGCTACCTGTTCGAATGCACGAGGGACGGCTGTTTGTCCCGTGTCGTGAGTGTAAAGTGTATGTGGTTCAAGACTCGTGCATTCATGAGAACCCTCATGACAGGGCTTTCACCGGTACCTGGGTGACGGATGAGGTGCAGAAGGCAATAGATATGGGCTATAAAATCTTTAAAATTTCGATGATTTGGGCCCACAAAAGAACAATATACAATCCCGATATACGCGAGGATCGCCTGTCTGCCGCTTACGTAAATACATTTTTGAAGATTAAACAGGAGGCAAGCCGGTGGCCCGAGCACTGTATCGATGACGCGTCTCGCGAGGAATACATAGATTATTACGAGCCCGTAGCAGGTATCTGGCTGAATGCTAGCAACATTACGCGTAATCAGGGCTTACGCTCAGTTGCTAAGCTTTGCTTAAATTCGTTCCTAGGTCAGTTCGGTCAACGGGATAACCTGACGCGCACGGAAATAATTGAAAGTCGCAAGAAGCTATTGTTATATTTGTACGACAATGAGAAAGAAATTCAACTCCTGCCACCGGTTAACGACGACTTGCTATATTTTAACTGGGTATCTCGCAACGAGACTATTGTCCCTGGCCTCTTAACGAGTGTGGTTATCACTGCATTTACAACGGCCTTGACCCGTCTGAAACTTTATAGCTACCTCGAACTATTAAACAGACGGGTTTTGTACTACGACACGGACTCCGTTATTTACGTGAGTACTGGTGATGATGCTTGGGAGCCCTCGGTAGGTCATCTCCTCGGTGACATGACAGACGAATTGATATTGGTGGCTCTGAACACTGATATCAATTCGTTCGTCACCGGGGGTCCGAAATTTTATGGTTATACCGTTACGATTACCGAGGATCCCAAAACGGTGGCGGACACTATTCACAATGTGAAAGGGATAAATTATAAAAAATCAGAAACAATTCATTTGAACTCAATATATTAGGTGCGCAACTAAGTTCCCGCTGTTTTTTTTTTTTATGAAAATGCAACTTTATTGTGAAAAAATGTTTACAAATGAATCATTCAAAATACTGCCCATCGCTAGCGACAACTTTTTCCCATCTTTCTAGCAGAGCTCAAATACCGTCACGGTAGAAGTGTTCGTCTTTTGAGGCTATCCACGAATCAAGCCATTTTGAGATGTCTTCATATGAGCTGAACTGCTGATTAGCCAGACCATGTGCCATCGAATGGAACAAGTAATAATCGGACGGCGCAATATCTGGGGAATATGGCGGGTGAAGTAGGACTTCCCATTTGAGCGTTTCTAAGTAGGTTTTAACGGGTTTGGCAATGTGAGGCCGAGCGTTGTCACGCTGTAGAATCACTTTTTCGCGCCTCTGCTCGTATGTGGCCGCTTTTCGCGCAGTCCTCGGTTCAATCGCATCAATTGAGTTCGATACTGTTCGCCAGTGATGGTTTCGTTCGGTTCCAACAGCTCATAATAAATAACACCGCCCTGGTCCCACCAAATATACACCAAAATCTTCGCAGCGTGAATATTCGGCCGAGCCGACGACGTAGAAGCATGAGCGCGCAGTCCCCATGATTTTGTTCTCTTTGGGTTGCTGTAATGAATCTATTTTTCATCACTCGTAATGATGTGATGAAGAAAACCCTTCTTTTTTTGCCGCTGGAGCAGTTGTTCACAGGCGAAAAAACGATGCTCAACGTCTCTTGGCTTCAAATCATAAGGTACCCAAGTTCCTTGTTTTTGAATCATTCCCAACGCATACAATCGCATGAAAATGGCTTGGCGGGCAACTCCCAATGTTGAAGCAATCTCTTTTTGCGTTTGGCACGGATCTTTATCGAGCAATGCCTCCAATTCAGCGTCTTCGAAGGTTTTTGGCCTTCCTTCACGCGAACGGTCGTCAACATCAAAATCACCGTCTTTGAAGCGACAGAACTAATCACGGCATGTTGTTTCACTTAGAGCAGCATCTTCGTAAACTTTTTGGAGTTCTCGATGCGCTTCAGCGGCCATTTTCTTCGAATGAAAGAAGAAAAGCAACACTTCCCGCAAATAACGATTATTTGGCACAAAATCAGACATTTTCACACAACCAAAAGTATATGACGTAAAAACAAAATCACTAATGTGTCAAAGCGGTTTGTTTACCATATGTCTAAGCTTGGTTCATGACATTTTGGTTATGTCCCAATCGACCAGCACTTACTACTGGAGCCATCTCTTGAAAAACAGCGAGAACTTAGTTGCGCACCTAATATATATTTGTATATTTGTATATATATATATGTATATATTGGGCCTGGGAAAAAGTTCGTCGCGTATTTTTAGTAAAATTCAAATGGTTTTCTTATAGTGTGAAAATGAATTTATTTAAACCAAATATGCTCCATTATTATCGACAATGTTTCGCCATCATTCGGGTAGAGCCATGATGCCATTGGTGAAGAACTTCTTTGGTTTCTGGTTGAAAAACTAAATCAAGTGGTTTTCACAGGCTTCTTTTGAAAGCAGCTTAATTCCATTGAGAGAGTTCTGCAGAGATCGGAATAAGTGATAGTCAGAGAGTGCTATGTCTGGACTATACGGTGGATGCATCAAAACTTCCCAACCAAGCTTTCGCAATTTTTGACGGGTCATCAAAAAAGTGTGTCGTCGGGCGTTGTCATGATGAAAGGCAACACGTTTCCTATTCATCAATTCGGGCCGTTTTCTTTCAATTGCTTGACGTAATCTCTTTGGTTGTCCACAGTAGAGTAGAGAATCAATCGTCTGACCAACTGGAAATAGGTCATGATAGACGATTCCCTTCCAGTCCCACCATACATACAGCATCACTTTTTTCCCCGTCAATCCTGGCTTCGCGAACGCTTGCGACGGCTCACCATCCCTTGTCCACGATCTTTGAATCTTCCGATTGCCGTGCGTGATCCATTTTTCATCACCGGTTATGACACGTTTCAGAAATGGATCGATTTCAATGCTTTTCAGCAGCGCATCGCAGATGTTAATTCGGTCTATTATGTTTTTCGCGCTCAACTCATGAGGAACCCATACATCGAGCTTCTTTTTGTAGCCAGCTTTGTGTAAATCGTTCAAAACAGTTTTATGGTCAATGCCTCGCTCCATACCAATATCGACACTGCTGATATGCTTATCTTGCTAAATTTTTTCAACAATTTCATCAGCTTTTTCAGTAATTGGATGACCAGAGCGTGACTAATTTTTCACATTAAAATTACCAGAACGAAAGCGAGCAAACCATTTCCGCGCAGCAGATTTGGATAAAGTACCTTCACCGTACACAGCACAAATTTTTTCACAAGCCTGCGCAGCGTTCTTCTCTTTGTCGTAATAATATTGCAAAATATAGCTCAATTTTTCATTACTTTCCTCCATTTTCAAACACAAATAACTTTCCAACCACTGCACTAATTTCGATGTTTATACACTAAAAGTAACGCTCGAAGTGTGACCTTACCAACGAGCGTTTAGTGGTATCGCTGCGATCTGTGTTTCCTGACTTATTTGCAATTGATGCCATCTATCGGGAACAACGCCACGAACGTTTTCCCAGGTCCAATATATATATCTATATATACAAAGTACAAAAGCAAGTACAAAAACACTCGTGAAAAACTATCTACAAACTATATATATAAACGAGCACGCACGCACGCACGCACGCACGCACGCACACACACACACACACACCCGCGCGTGCGTTATTTACATATTTATACATATTTACAAAGTATATATTACATAGTTGTTTCTAGCCATCATCAAAATCTATATATAGATATTGTAACTGTATGATAATGAGTGTGAGTGACTTGGAATTAGCTCGAAAGTCCAAACCATGTATGCAAATGATTGAGACTGAGTTTGAAATATTTTTAATCTGTCGACAGGTAGCAAGTCGATGCATTCACACGTAGCATGTCGAGTAACAGATGCGAATAGTAAGATTAAGGATCCTGGTGACAAGTACAAATAATTAAATGCGCTCAGTAATTAACAGTAATAAATTCAATGTTTATTCAACTAATTAACATCGGTTGCATAAGAAATACCTGTTGATTACAGAACGTATGTAATTTGATTTGTCTGGCCTGTGTGATGATGTACTGAAGGTGATTGGGATCTCAAGCCGTTGAGTTGACTTGTTGATCTCGTGTGGATGATCCTGGTGATATAGTCTGATTCTAGAGCTCTAGTGAAACCACACGGCAGGCTGGTGAGTGAGCTATCGCCAACGAGCGATGCGAGGCTGAAATGGCGTCTCTGCTGCCAACGACGAACCACGCCGTTGACGTTTATATGAATGTCGCAATAGTCCTGTTGTTTTACTGTGATTCGCACTGACACGGAGTTGAAACACGGGTGATTTGACCAAGAATGTAATACACTATAATACTGAATGCACAACAAAGTGAGTGGAAGTAATGAATATCTCTGTGAGTTTATGCGGGAACGTGTAGCGCGAACGACTTGAGTGAGAACAATGGCCACATCCGTCGACCACGAGGCAGAGTATCAAGAGGGCGGACGTGCGTTACAGCTTGCTTGAGTTGTGATTCGCCGCCAGCGATAGAAAGTGAGCCTTGTGAGTGGTCTTGCCGCTGGGGCCACGCTAGCAGCGTTGGTCGCTTGAGTGAGCTTCGATCGAGGATGTGAGCTGATGGACAATGTGCTTGAGTGCGCGGTCGATAAATCGATATAGCATACCTGCGAGCTATACCATATGACGCGAGGCGTCAGATGATTGTGAGTGTAGCGTGTGCATGAGTTGAGTGTGTGCTTGGTAGGTGTGAAAACTGAACAGTATATATATATATATGTCCGCAAAGTGGTAACTTGAGACGTGAGAACAGGACAAAGTCACACGGGGCCATGCAGGTGAATACGGAGCTTGGGTAACGGTATTAACGTTGTTTTTGATCAAATAGTCGTGTAGAAGATGAGATGTGTGAGCCGGTGCATTGTCGTATTGAAGAAACCACGAGTTTTTTCTCCACAATTCCGACCTCTTGCTATTAACATTCTCCTTCAAATGCTTCAGTACGCTCACATAATACTCCTTGTTAATGTTAGGCCTGGCCGAAGGAATTCGGAGTAGACCGCAGCACGGCAATCGAAGGAAACGGTCAACAAAACTTTGATTTCGGATCGACTTTGTCGTGGTTTTCTGGAATTTGGCTTGTCTGAGAAGCGCCATTCCGATGATTGTTGGTTCGTTTCGATGTCATATTCATAGACCCATGTCTCGTCACCGGTAATAATGCCTTCGATAACATTTTGGCCCAAAGAAAGCATTTCTTTAGCGACTGCAATGCGATGCTGTTTCTGCAAAAAATTCAGCATTTTCGGCACAAGCTGCGCTTAAACTCGTCTCATGCCCAAAACATCGTGCACAACGCTCTGCACCGATCCGAACGAGACACCACGATCGGCTGCTATCTCCCTGATGCTCACACGACGAACTTCGAGCACAATTTTCTTACCTTTTTCGATGTTTTCGTCAGTCACAGAGGTGGATGGACGACCGGAACGAGGCAAATCCTCAGCCACAGTACGGCCCACTTTAAACTCTTTGTACCACTATACGACTGGTTGTGTGTTCGATAGTGTCGAGTCCTTGCAGGCTACCGTTAACATTTTCAACGCTTCCGCACATGACATTTTGTTAGAAACACAACATTTCAGGCACACTCTTTGCTCAAATAAATTCGACATAGCGAAGTTCGTAGAGTACACCAAACAATGACTTATTTACAAAACTATTACGCACAAACTATCTGACACATTGCGCTTAAAAGTAGCATGTAAACAACTGACAGATGTACGAGCCTAGAAATAAGTTTATTTCACATTGTCTCAAGGATGGCTCATTTTAATGCGAAATCCGGGTACTTTTCGATGGTACGGTAGTTTGTACATTATTTTTATTTTTGACAAATATTATTGTCGTTTGTGTATATGTATGCGTGTAAAAACAATTAATATAATGTATGTGGGTTTATTTATATAATTTTGTAAAATAATAAAAACACGTGTATACAAACTTGTACAGAACGATTTGGAATTACCAGGTGTGCACGTATGAAATGCGGATTTCAGCAACAGATGGCGCACGAACGCAGTTTGTGCTATGAAGATTTGACACTGGGTCATTTTGTTGTGTCATCAACATGTGTCAGACGCGCATGAGTGATAAATAGGAAAAGTGTGTGTATAGTGTTGCGTTGTTTTGTTCAATATGTCGAAATTTATACCGAACAAAGAGCATTCACGGACAGCATTAATTTTTTGAACGATGGTTTCGGCATTTCAAAAGTGGTGACTTCGATGTTGCAGACAATGAACGCGGAATGCCGCAAAGACATACGAAGATGTGGAATTGCAAGCATTGTTGGACGAAGATGATTCACAAACACAAAAACAACTCGCCGAGCAATTTGGCGTTAGTCAACAAGCTGTTTCCAATCGGCTATGAGAGATGGGAAAGATTCAGAAGACCGGTAGATGGATACTACATGAGTTGAACGACAGGCAAATGGAAAAACGCAAAAACACATGTGACATTTTGCTCGCTCGTTACAAAAGGAAGTCGTTTTTTGCATCGTATAGTTACAGGAGATGAAAAGTGGATTTATTTTGAGAATCCCAAGCGTAAAAAATCATAGGTTGACCCAGGCCACCATCCACATCGACCACAAGACCGAATTGCTTTGGCAGAAAGACGATGCTCTGTGTTTGGTGGGATCAGAGGGGCGTGGTCTATTATGAGATGTTAAAACCTGGGGAAACGGTTAATACTAAACGTTACCAACAACAATTGATCGATTGGAACCCTTCGCTGCTTGAAAAAGGCCAGATTACCAAAAGAGGCAACACAAAATCATTTTTCTTCATAACAATTTTTAATTTTTGTTTTTGGGCAGGTGGAAATGCTTATTTATGCACGAAGTGTGGGACTTTTTCATTTCTGTTGGAATAGTCCTACCCACTAAAATCACCTGCCCGACTCCAACCCATGACCCCGGAACCGCTTACGCATTGCTTCTAGGCCTTGGATTATCCAGCGCTCTATTGCGCTCCTCTTATTCTGGGGGCTGAGCCCTCTCACGCTCAGATTCATCCCGTTTCTTCGACCGGAGTACGCCCTCCAACAAACCGCGCGGCTGTGTCCCAAGTGTCCTGGGATTGCAGCATGACGGAACAGATATTCTCGGCCAATACGTCTACTCCTACTGATCTTCGTGAGAGCTGTCTTTCTTCGTCCCAACGTCGCACAGTGGGGCCGATTCCCGAAAAGCTGGTCAAAAGTCGAAAACGTAGTTCATTCTGTTTGAGATATAGTATATAAGGGTTTTTGGGGTCGCTGATTACGAATCTGAAGTCAAAATTGTAAAAAAACAAAATGGCGGGTTCAAAATGGCGATAGTAAACCAAAAATACTCAGTTATAATACGGAATGTTTATCGAATTTGTATGAAACTTAGTTTCTGTAAGTTTTCGAGGTCGCTGAATACGAATCCAGTGTGAAAAAAACAAAATTCGAAATGGCGGATCTAATATGGCGGACGCAATTTTCGTAATCGGGCGGATTCGCTTGAAACTTGTTATTTGGGAGATTTCGAGGTCGCTTAATATGAATCCGGTGTGAAAAAAACAACATTCAAAATGGCGGATCCAATATGGCGGACGCAATTTTTGTAATCAGCCGGATTCGCTTGAAACTTGTTATTTGGGGGCTTTTGAGGTCGCTGAATACGAATCCGGTGTGAAGCAAACAAAATTCAAAATGGTGGAACCAATATGGCGGACGCAATTTTCGTAATCGGCCGGATTTACTTGAAACTTGTTACTCGGGGGTTTTTGAGGTCGCTGAAGATGAATCCGATGTGAAAAAGACAAAATTCAAAATGGCAGATCCAAAATAGCGATTATAAAAATTTATTAAATTTTTATAAATCTGTAAGTAAATTATATATTTGATAAAAAGTAATAAACATCTCCTTTTACATCTATAATTGTATTGATTAAAATCAGTTTTGAAAGACTTATTTTATTCTATTTACAAGTTACATTTCCTTTTTTTATTGAAGTGAATGTACTTCAGTTACATGCTAGTAATTTTTTCTTTGAAGCACATATTTCTTAAAATCATTTTCTGAAACAAAATAGATTTTGTGGAATAAAATTAACATGTTTAAACAGTTAATTTATAATTATTTTAGATTAAGTAAACATTTTTTAAGATTACTGTATAATAATTTGATTTACAGTTTTAAAATAAATGTATTTGGATTACAGAGTAATGATTTTCTTGTTTAAAAGAAATATTTTGTACATATTTCAGATAAGTAATTACATTTTTAATCATTTATAAAAATATTGAAAAATGTATAATTCAAATATATAAGAAAGTGTAATAAGGAACACGATTTTTTAAATACTAACATATTTATTTGAGAAGTACAGTACAAAGCCAAATTTAAAAATTAAATTTATATTAACAAGAATATTGTTCTAATATTAACATAAAAATTAGTCTTCATCATCAGTCGAATTGTCTATAAAAATCTGAAGAATCCGACGACATCGAAAAAGAAGAGATAGAATCATCAGTAGACGCATCAACAGTTGGTGAAGTAAGCAAAGCAATTGTTTCCGGAAATAAGGATTTTAATTTCTTATGTGGCAATTTCTTTAAGCTTGATATATACGGATCTGATGCTACTAGCAACCGCAAGAAAAGATCATCCATCGATTTTGTTCTGCTGAATTTTCGTGCAAAATCTTCACGGTATCTTTTAATATATTTATTACAAGACTCCTGTGCATCTTCAGACATTTGTCCGATTGGCAATAAAGCAGATTGTATTATTTCAGAGCCGTGAATTAAAAGTTTGTGAACAGAAGTAGGCATGTAGAACCAGGGATATAAGTCGACGAATTTTCGAGCTGTTTCTATTGTGTATTCTTGGAAATGTGGTACATTAATTTCATGACTACTTGAAATAGCTTGTAAAATAACATGAAACCTTTTAACAGCATCTTCGTCAACGCCCGTTATAGTAGCGGAAATTGATGCATTTACGAAAAATCGTCGAGCAGTGTTCCCATCATTCGTACTACCATATCCAGGCTTTGGTTGATCCACAATAAGTCCTAACTGTTGGCGAAAACCTTTTTGAATATTTTTTTTTCTATTCTCTGTCGCTTTCTTATCTTCACTTGTTCGCGCTTGCCATTTTTTAATATCCAATTTATACGAAACATGCAAACAACATTCAAATAATCGAATCCACATATGTAATGTAGATATCTTTTTCAAGATCTTCAAGATCTTTCAAGATCTTTTTTCAAAAGTACATCGATCTTATTGAAATCTTTACTAGTAACATTACATAAATAGCAACGTTGAGTAGAAGCAGTTGCAGTAATTGCGTTACAAACTTTACCATCAATCATAGTTAAAGTAAGTTCGTAAGTAACAATGATCTCTTTTCCATTTATTACAGTTTTAAAAGGCATAAGTTTGTCCGCTTGTTCTTTTATATACTCTGTTTGTTTAACAGTGGCCTCAGTAGTTTCATGCAAAAATTCAATTTTTATTGGTCTACAAAAGCGTGGTGATGATGGTCTCAGATTTTTCCATACAATGATTTTTGCAGATGTATTTTTATCGATCTATATTAGTTGCACTGGAACAAGCGAAGTGAAAAAGATACTAGCATCTGATTTACTTTCATCATCATCACTAAATTTTTGCTTGTACATACTTTGGCCAGAACTACCGTCACAACCCCACTTACAAATTAAATAAAAATTAGAAAGTTGTTCATCCGGCAAACTTTTTACGATATCCATTTGAGTCGTCAACAGTCGGCTGATTGTATAGTCTAATAAAGCTTGTAGTTTAACTTCTGCATTGGTTTCACATATACTAATACTACCTTTTTCAGGATAACATTTACACTTAGCTTTCTGTACTAATTTATAAGATGGATATAATATACATTTCTTTTTTTTACTTATACTCCTTAATCCCTGGTATTGACTTCGCGATAGTTTTTGCTCGATTACAAGTGAAACAGCTTCATCAGCAGAAAGAGTGACTTCAGGAATAAACTTCAACGATTTTCTATACTTTCGAGCTTTAGATGGACTACTCGAAGTTATATCTTTAACAACTTTAGCAGCTTCCACGTTTCCTTCGATTCGTAAATTCATCTGTGTTGCGTAGGAGAGCTTTTCAGTACTTGATCCCGATCGATGTCTTCGGTTCTCCTTCGCTTCGTTCTTTCACTGGATTGTGCAAATGGCTGTTTTGGGCGGCCCGATGTATTTTATCTGACGTGGTTTGTGGTGGTGATCCATCTTCTTTCTTTTCATCGAAATAAACGATGCCATTTAGCCATTTATGATTTTTCTCCCGAAATTTTTGTTCCATCCGCCATATTTCCTGCCACTTTGCTTTTAATTTATGTCATAGTATACGAACGACAGATTTAGCATTGTCTGATAACGTAAAAGATCGCTGTAATTTTGTAGACAAATTATTTTCAATTTTTTCAAAAGCTATTGTAGCACTGTCATTCAAGTTGTCTTTCAGTAATCTCAAAATTTCTTCCCTTGACAAACCAGAAATTTGTTTGGTACTATCAGCACCCGAAACAAAAAAGAAAGATTTAAATTTATAATACGTTGAAGTGAAAGCAAAAACTTTTGCTAAAAATTTATATAAACTATAGTTTACAATAATTTTGTGAATAAAAGTTTACAAAACATGACTTTTTTTGTATGTTAACTGAAACGTTTACACGTTATTTTTCACTTGTAATCTTTAAGCATTGTATAAATATGAATGAAATAAATAATAACAATATATCTTTATTATTATTTGTTAAACATGTAAAAATAATGCACTTACTTGCACTTGAAGCGTCCATTTTGCAAAACGATCCACTTCACGATGTTTGGCAAATTTTTGAATATTCTTTTACTTTGTACGATCCAACACAACAGCTGCTACTCCAAGAAAGATCACTTCGCCACTGCCTCGTAACTCGTAACCAGAGTTGCCTCAAGCATATCCCCTTGCCAGATGCGTGCCCTTTTCAGGCATGCGCAGTGCATGCGAAATAATTTCCAGGCATGTATATAGCAATAAGGAACCCATATATTTTCCAACAAATAACTACCTTTATAAAAATTTAACGCAACTTGTGATAAATTAAGCAGTAATAAATTATTGAGCGACAGTAATTTATTATTAGTTGATTTATCATAGCCGGTATTAAATTTCTATAAAAATAACATCTCTCTTTCAAAATAAGGGCTATATATACCTTTAAATAGTTGAACTAAGTACTTCACTGATGAACACGTGGATGCCAAACTGAATGGGCATGCGCGAAAAAGATACGTATCAGGCAACTCTGCTCGTAACTGCCACAGGCCCACAGGTAGGCCTATCGACCCTTTGTGACGTGATCGACCCTTTTCAAATATTCCATTACCCTCGCCAAAAGTCTATCTGTTCCACTATGTATAGGTAGACCTATATATTGCAGGTAGGTCTATGTGTACAGTCGACTCTTTTCTAATGTTCCGTTATCTTCTATAAATGTTAGAATCCAACAATATATACTCTAAAACGAAATAAGTTATTTATAACATTAAAATAATTATTAAAATTATGAAAATTGCTGAATTAATTCAACTACAATTTTATTAAATAATTATTATGCAAAATTAAAAAAAAATCACCTACACGAGATTTGAACCGAAAACAATAATGTACGAGTTCAGCGTGTAAGCCACTACGCTATGGAACTATTCACGTTGCATAGCCAAGAAAAAACAAAATTAAAAATGGTGGTTTTATTTCGAAAATTATGTTCGCCGTATTGGATCCGCCATTTCGAATTTTGTTTTTTGACACCGGATTCGTATTCAGCGACCCCAAAAACCCCCGAGTAACAAGTTTCAAGCGAATCCAATTGATTTCAAAAATTGCGTCCGCCATATTGGATCCGCCATTTTGAATTTAGTTTTTTTGACACCGGATTCGTATTCAGCGATCCCAAAAACTCCCGAGTAACAAGTTTCACAAAATTATATTCATTTGAAAAAAACGTGCAACAAGTGGTTAATGTAAATTTGTAATTTTTTATATTCAAATGTGCACTAAAAACAAAGTTGCAGCTAGCTGCAGCTGATTTTTACTGATTTTGTTACATAACAGTACAAACTTCAATTTAAAACTTGTTTCGTTGCGGAACACTGCGGTACTTTTGACTTTTTCCCTGTTTTTCTAAAATGATTGCACATAATTTTTCATTTTTTTCTACTTTAGACATTGTTTAGCTATTAATTGATATGTATCTGTTATAGTTTTCGACGAATATAATAAACTACTTCCTTCAACCTGAAACTTCCATTTTGCAGAATTAAGAAACACCAATTTTACGATTTTCTACGAATTTTTTAATATGACGCTTGAATATGATCTCGAACGATCGAGCTATTACTTGCGCGAAGGTCTCTTTTGTACTGGCTTATACTTGCCAGGTATACTTCACTAGCTCTTACAAAATGTTCCATTATATTCTTCAAACATTACTCTATCCACCTGTGTACTCTAAATCCTATAAAATGAAACTTCATTTTTCGACTTTTGACCAGCTTTTCGGGAATCGGCCCCACTGTGCGTCGGCACGCAAAAAACGTATGATTTGCGCCGTCCTTTTCGTCCAGGCAGTAGTCACACAACGGATTGCTCCTCCGGTTGCACTTGTGCAAGTAGACATTGAACATGCCGCAGAATAACAATGAAAGTTATAACGGCTTGCTCTGCCACTTTGCTCCAAAGCACCTTCATAATGGATTGAAAACGATCGAGCTCGCTAATTTCCTTGCAGTCTCAATATTTAACGATGGTTTTTATGCTATTCTAAAAATGCTACAAGTAATGGACGTCATCATCGCAATAGAATATGCCATGGAGACAGAAGACAGCCGAATCAACCAGGCGCAGTTACGTCATGAAGCATCCTCGAAAGAGGGACGAACAGCTCGGAGAAAAGCTTCAGCCTTTCAGCAGGCATTATTCGAGGAAGAGGAGGGTCCATTGTATGGGCCAGAAATAGCTGATTAGCAGTTTTTATAGTAAATATCAGTTTATCTTCCAAAAATCGATAGTTAAATCTTTAAACGCGTTTTTCTCGAAATGAGATTTTTCAAATTTGCTGACATTGTAACTCAAAGAGGAATTATCCAATTGACTTGAAATTTGAACTGAGTACTCATGAATACATTTACTCTGCAATGACGCAGGATATTTTTATTGGATGGAAATTGACGATTTGGCATTGAAAAAAACGACCATTTTTAGGCAAAAAAACAGACTTTTTTTATAACTACCCCATTTTGTTAGATTTTGATATTTTTCAAAAATTCTTGTCATTGTATAGGAAATACTTTCCAGTTTAACGACATTTTTTCCTTTCCCGGTTTCAGCTACTCAATCGGCCGGAATCATGTCAGCAGTGGAGAAACTTTTTTTTTGGCGTCTCTGAAGGCAATGCATAAGTCGCTTGGATCTCAATATTTTTCTATGAAAAAATTATGTAATATAGGTCAAATATAGCCACATATATTCTTAATTTTCCGAAACATTTAATTGAGTACTTTTCTTCGAAAAAATTCCCAAAAATTACCCAAATTTTCAGCGTTCACACTGGATAGCCCCTTAACGTTGCCCCCGGCTCCAATTGCCTCCTGGAGAGCGTCTTCAAATTTGGTTTTGTCTTCAGGGGACACCCCAATTTCGACGAGGACGTCTCCTACCATCGTTTCCCGGATGGCTTTCACGCTTATCCCATGCGTCTCGGAGTGCACGCCTGCTCGAATAGTCCGAAGGACGCCGGCATACTTCTTTCCTTCGGCTGGCCGTATAATGACCGATTCAGGTCGGGTCCTCTGTTCAGTTCTTTTTTTGTCTGGGTCGCTGTTCACTTTCGTGGCTCGCTTTGGCCGGCTTGGCAGCTGGCTTCGACTTGGCCTCTCTCTTTTAAGCCCGCCTCTGGACTTCTATAAATCCGTCGGCTTCTTCTCGAGGTTTATTTTTGACCGTCTTCGTTACTGATACTTCCTGGCGGCTGGGTATCACTGTTTGTTGCCGTTTCCTCTTCCCATGAGTCTTGAAGGTCACGCTTTCTGCGACAGCAGGGCTAACACCAGTGGCTGGTTGGAGACCATCTCTTGCTACTACTCGTAGAGAGTTGCCCCGTGTCGGCTTACTCACTTCTGCAAGCTGCGCTGTGTACACTGTCCTCCAGTTTCGGCGGGTCCTTCAGATGAGCTGATTGCGTTTTGCGTCCCTTCGGCTCGCTCCTTGATCTTCTTTGCCGTGTTTGGGATTTCCTCGCATGTTTTTATAATTCCCTCAAGATAGCGTTTTCGAGTACTGAATTCTTTTTCTTCTTCAATCAGGAGATCCTCCACCTGTTGTACAAGATTCTCCCGCCTAGTTAACTTTGATCCTTCACTTGACGCTGGTATTTCTACAAGGGCCCAGTGGCCCACCCCTGAGGTATTGCGGTCGTATGATGACGACGTCCCGGAGCCCGCTTTCTCGCTCACGAATGACACCGTTACTGGGCTTCCGAATCCCTGCAAGGTAAACGATTCTTCTTTCTGGTGTGCCAGCGCAAGAAAAAAGCGTTTCTTCTGGGTCCCCCCTGCTGTTTGGTACGCGGGGCGTATTTTTAGTTTTTGCCCTATCCGCTATATCTAGCGAGCGTTCCCCTATCCGGGGGGAGGCTTCATCTTTCTTCATCATTCTTCATGACAATGCTCCGGCATTGACAGACTTGGCTGCTTCCGATTACCACTTGTTTGCATCGATGGGTCACGCACTTGCTGAGCAGCGCTTTGGTTCGTACGAAGATGTGAAAAAATGGCTCGATAAATGGTTCGCAGCAAAAGGGAAAGATTTTTACTGGCGTGGTATTCACACATTGTCCGAAAGATAGGAAAAATGTATATCAAGCGATAGAACATACTTTGAATAGAGTACTTTTTATCATTCTTCCGAATTTAACATATTTCTTAGAAAAAAAATCCGCATTTTTTACTTGTACACCTGGCACAAGAAATACTATGAATAAATTCGAAGCCTTGTATTTTCTGTTCTTGATATTGTTCGAGAGTTCCCCCCACCATCTCACACACATTTTCATATTTAGCTAGGATGGGTATCGAAGAGACGACAGATGTTTAATGTTAAATATTTTTTTAAAAGCTATGGACGGGTCTCGGTTATCGATGACGGGGCATGTTTTACCTGTCGAAGGGTACACAATATTATTTACCGTAAAACCCAATCTACTTATCTTCCGTAAGTCCCAAATCTGCCCTAGCGATAGTCGGTTAATACCTACGGTTGACAACCGATTTACTTTACCGATCGCCGATACATTTTCTACTCATCCGACTTCCAATATTCGTTCTATTTGACCGACTGTCGGTAACATGATTACCAATAGTAGATGGCGTATCGGCAATTAAGTATGGTCCAAAGTCCGCCAGGTGGCGCGGGGGAAAAAACACCAATCAGAACACGGGGATAGGTGCTCAGGAGGTGGGGACTCCTGAGGGACCAATCAGGAATAGGCGTGGGGTGGTGGATCTAGACACGCCCTGATGCCAAGGGCCCAGGGGAAGCCACGCCCTGTCTTTCTATAAAGGGCCTCTTCTATTCATGACTGGGGTAACCTACGGAGGTGTTTTTAGTGTATGTCCACGTTTACTGTTTTTTCGTAAGGCCCGTAGACTCGTGGTTTTCGTAGTTCAGGTTCATCGCTCTGTAGTTTTGGTAGTCTAGGTACATCGCGTCATAGTTTGAACCGTCCAGGTCAATTGCTTCATAATTTCAGTAGTCCCGGTTCATCGCTTTGTAACTTTAGAAGTCTAGGTTCTGCGCTCCGCGGTTTTCTGTCTAAGTCGACCGCTTTGTACTGTAACGTAAATTTGTGCCTCAACGCACCACGTTACCTATGACTGGTCCAAGTTATTTTTTCCTTCCTTTTTATTTTCTCTTTCGAGATGGGCGCCAGGCGCTTTCGCGCCGGAAGGAAAAAATACCGAGTTGGATGACCAGCCTAAACCCAGGCCAGCTACAGCTGTTCGGGGCAGAGTGGGTGGTTCGGACTGTCAAGTCACTAATTAGTCAAAAATAAGATACGAATAAAATCAATTAATTAAAATAAGTCATTAAAATTAATGAACAAAATCAAATAAAGAATAAATAAAATACAAAAATTATCCCTGCAGCCCTGGGTGATCGGTTGGGTAGTCGTCGAGCGAGGAGGACGTGGCCCACATATTTGGCCACGTTACAGTACTTAGTGTAGTGCAGGCTCATGACTCCGTAATTTTAGCTATCCAGGTCAATTGCTCCATAGTTTCAGTAATCGAGGTTCTTCGCTTTATAATTTCAGTCGTCCAGGTTTATTGCTACCTAGTTTCGGTAATCTAGGTTTGTTGCTGCGTAGTTTTGGCCGTTCAGGTATAAAGTATATTCATTTAAATCGCCGATGTTCATCGCTTCATATTTTAGGTACTCTAGGCTAATCGCTACGCAGTTTTAGCGGTCCAGATGCGGGTGTCCTAAAAGCATTGAAACTCTGGATACTACGAGGAAGCTGATGACCATCGATACGCACTCGTGATGGTAAAGCTTCAAATTTGATATCATTTTCAAATGTGAAGCGATTGAAGTTGACCAATCAGATTGTTCCGTTTGCATTAGCGTCGGTATTCTTTTCGTAGCTGGTATATCGTGTAAAATGGAAATTTAGATTTTTCACAAATTTCTTGAAGAAATAATTTCGCCCGAAATATATTTACGTTACGAATAAACCTTTCAGTTCTTTCCAATAATCGATAACACCAGCGCCTGGTTTTAAAATTGAAACGTGAATTAACTCTAATAGAGAGACCAGAAAATTAATTCTCATGAAAAGAAATAATTCACGGAGTCGTAGCAACGCGGCAGTATTTATCTACGCGAAACCAAAGAATTGAAATAATTTACCAGCATCAACGGTGGACTTTATTGTAGAAATTTATTGCGATTATTCGCGATCGTCCTGGAGATTGAATCACGAAAAGAAAGGGTAACCGGCGTGTAGTATAGAATAATCGCGTCGAAGCCACCGAGAGTAATGAAGAAACCCGGTTGTTTCTGACCTTGAAGTGCAGTGTACAGCCGGTTTAATTCAGTATATTAGAACGTTAATTGTCGAAGTTTTTATTCAACGTAGTACGTCGAGACGCAAACAGTAACGCACAAGTGTGCAGGCAAGTGCGAGAGAGGCAGTTGCAGAAGTCGTAGCGTAAGTGTTGGCGACGCATCCAAGGCCGAGAACTGAAGATAACCAACTCAAGAGGCAACGGCACAGGGAAGGACGTCAGCGACCAACAGCGGAGGATAATACGGCAACATGCGAACGTCACCCCAGGACCAGAAGCGACATAGTCAGGATCAACTACTAGACATCTGTAAGTGGTGGTTACCATAGTATAACAATATAAAACCTGTAACACAACCAATAGAGCAGCGCACGTAGATACGGGGGTAGGTAAGATTCAGAAAAAGAAATTTATGCCTCGCTCGCAGGGTAATCGCGTTATTCAGGGAATACATTCTTATTAATACGAAACGCCGTACGCGTCCGAAACCACATGCTGGGTGATAGTGACGCCAGACGTACACTTAGGGGAAGGTGTAAACTCCGCGACCGGCCTAGTAGAAGCGATTGGAGAGATCGCATACAGGACGCGTTGAGCATTACGGCAACTCTCGCCGACGGGACGGATTCCCGCCCAAAAACAGAGAGATCTTGCTGTTCGGCTCACCGCTCAGTTTGGGGTAAATTCGGTTAGGGCACCTCTTCCAGGGATTACGACGGTCACGAGGTGAACCAAACGAGCGAGATGGCAGCAGATGGGGCAACTCCGTACCAAAACGTCAAAGATGCTATGGTGGACGATGGGTCTACGCACCTGAGAACCATAGAGCGGGTAGGCTATCTGGCGTTGACAGGAACGGTAACGTGCTCGCTGCCAGAACGCATTAGGGAACGACATGAGGCGGTCGACAGGAGACAGTTTGAGCTCGAGAGCGGTCAGCACGAGCTCGAGAAGAGTTGGCACGCGTTCGAGCAGGAGCTTTGAGCAGTACGAGCTGATCGAGTCTCTTAGGAGACGCATTGAAGAGCTCGAGCAGCGGTTAAGGAGATCAGGAGTGCACGACCCGGTTCCACCTCCTTGTACACAGAGGCGAACTCGTTTCGAAGAGATGCGTACACCCTCGAACATGCTCAGCCTCAGTCTGGATATCAATATAGTAATTCATTCGACGGCAAGGAAGCACAGGCCCTGCCGCTGTTCTTGAAATCCTACGAAACGATATTTCGTAGGGTGGCTGCAGAAGATCACGAGACCCTGTTAGAGTTGATCGTGAGGAGCAATTTCGATGGTAGATGAGGTAGTAAGGCAGCTGCAGCACAAGACCATCAGTTCGACTGCACAATTGAGGAGCGAGTTAGATGCGTTGTATGGACAACGGAAATCCTTGTCCGCTTTACAAATGGAGTTCAGCAGCTTCCGGCAGGGGCAGGGTGAAGACGTCGCCGCATACGCGGCAAAGGCAGAGCGTATAATGGTAGACATAACCGAGATACTGTGCGAACCACTGACGACGGAAGGTCAAACGATTACCGTCGAAAACGCCACCTACCGGAGTGCTCAAGCAAATTTTGAAAAAACGGGCTACACGGACAGGTGCAGGTGCTGGCACGTGCGGGGAAGTATCCGACACTGTGCGACTTGGTAGCAGGGGCAATGGAAATCGCTAATATGGTGCAGTCAAGGGGAAGTGTTGGTGGAGGACCAAGCCACACCAGGAGATCACAGGACGTGCCATCGCAAGTACGAAAAACTTGTTATACCGTAACGAAGCAGCAGGCAAAGGAGACGGGGAAGAGCAACGCGAAGACTGTCGCTGACGTGGCACCTGGCAAAGCTAACGCTAGATTTTGTACGCTAGAAACGACGAGGCTGAGTGCACTCACCGTCCGTCGGAAACGAGAGGTCGATGGGAATACACCTACACCTAAAGCACTGCTGCGAGTGCTACGAGTGACACTGCCGGCGCCGAGCGCCACTGTCAGCGACTTTGATACAGTCATGCCGCTAGCGTCAATAGAGTCCTTACCCTCAAGGCAGACACAGGGGCGCAGTGCAGCGTAATTAAGAAGAGTTGTTTGAAGGCCGAGACCGTCAAGGAGGACAGCGTCGTGGAACTGCAGGGCGTAGGAGGGCAAAGATTCGTCCCCCTCTGTAAGGCAAACATCGCCCTCGAGACACCGGCATTGACGGAACACACTGATTCTATGTCGTATCAGATGAGGTGTTGTTAGGGGTCCATGGCCTACTCGAAATGGAATTTATCAAACAACACAAAGCAGACATCCTCAGCGGGAAAACCTTCAAGCTGCACGGGCATTGTATGCCGCTGATGGACGGCGCAACACGAATAACTCTGCCACCGCACAGCGAGACAATCACGCACATCGCCACAAAAAGTGAATTCGTCGGCCAACTCTCGAGAATGAAGTTGAGTCGAGACGTAATAATAGGCCCATGCATCACGTCACCGAGGGGCAACTGTTGTGTTATGAGCCTCATCAACACAACGGAGCAAGCGGTAGAGGTGCAATGACCTACGGTGACACTCGACCCGCTCGAGATAGCGGCAGTGAGTTACCGTGGCGAAGCCGCAGCGGTGCTAGCGTACGCTGTGAGGAAGGGGCGGTGCGTCGAACGCCTTGCGCGACTACAAAACAAGCTCGATACCGCGCACATAAAGGAGGAGGAGCGCGAAAAACTGGATCAAAGTACAAGCGCATATAAGGACATATTTCATTCGAGTGGGGACAAGCTGCCGTGCACCCATTCGGTGTAGCACCGAATACCTCTCAGGGAGGAGGCACCACCCATCAAGGTGCATCCGTACTGGCTGCCAGAAACCCACTAGAAAGAGGTAGCGAAGCAGACAGAGGAGATGCTGGAAGAGGGAATTATTCCCAGCAGAAGCCAGTAGTATGCACCGCTCCTGGTTGTGGCGAAGAAACCAGATGCTGATGGTGTACGGAAGTAGTGAGTCGGTCAGTTTCAGAAAATTGAACGTAGTCACAATTGTCGACTTTTACCCACTATCGAATATTTCCGCAAAATTGGATCAGCTGGGAAAGGCTCAATTCTATTCTACTATTCGACTCTGGATCTCTGCTCAGGATTTCATCAAATCCCGATGGCTAAATAAGACAAGGAGAAGACTGCATTTTGAGTATAATCGGATGCCATTCGGTTCAAAGAATGCGCCACCCACCTTCCAACGGCTGATGAACTCTATTTTGATCACATTACAGGAGGTTAAATGTTACGTTTATCTAGATGATATCGTAATACATGACAGAAGTGTGAAGGAACACAATGAAAGGCTCCGAGAGGTACTGCAGGGATTGCGCGAGACCAAGCTATCAGTACAGCCCCGCAAGTACTGGTCCATGTGCAAGGAGACACAGTATCTGGGCCATGTAATCTCTAAAGAAGGGGTGCGAGCCAATCTGAAGAAGCTCAAAGCAGTTCGGTTTAGCAGGATACTGCTGAAAATTCATACAGGATTTTTCCAACATCACCAAACCACTCACCGAGTTGGTACAGAAGAATACCGAGTTCGAATGGACCGCAGTTCGAGACGCTGCTTTCAAGAAGTTAAAGACGGTATTGACATCGGCACCAGTATTGCAGTATCCGGATTTCAAAAAACTATTTGTGGTTACTATGGACGCCTCGGACAGAGCAATTGGTGCCATCCTTTTCCAAGGTGAGGTCGGCATGGATTTGCTTATATGTGAGGTGAGCCGCACCATATCTAAAGTCGAATTTATCTACACAACGACGGAAAAGGATCTGCTCGCAATAGTGTGGGCTATAGCATCATTCAGGCCATACATATACGGGACACGATTCAAGGTCGTGATAGATAGTTGCTTACCTGACTGTTTGGTGTAAAAGATCCCGGATCGAGACTCATGCGTTGAGTCGAATATACGCTACTATATGGGCCCATGTAAGAGAAGCCGCATCGACCAATGGGTCGGAGGGGGACAGCGCGAAGGAGCATGCGGGCTATGCGAACGGCCGCACAAAAAGGAGGGTCGAGGATACGAACAGCACTGTTCTTAGCAACCTCTGCAGGGCGTCGGAGAGAGAAGCTACATCCGCACGGGGTAGAGAGAGGCAGCGTAAGAGGGCATGCTGGCGGTACAAACAATCGCACAAAGAGGAGGGCCGAGGATACAAACAACATGGCCCATAGCAACCTCAGCAGCGCGTCAGAAAGAGAGAGGCCGGACAAACTCACGAGAAAGAAAAGGACGGAGACCTCGAGCAACGGCATAGCTGACTCTCCAAGCTTGGTAGTACAAAGAAAGAGAGAGTTGCAGAGTCGATCGAGAGAGAGAGACAGACCGCGACAGCAGCGCAGCCAGTAGTGGCGGACCGACGCAAGGGACTCCGGCCCGCTCGGTGCATAGCAGTGCTCGGGATGCACGACACGGAGGGGACCGAGGCCCGCCGTTCCCTAGCAACACAGAAAGAAACAGCAGCACGTCCGAGTGGCAATTTTTTACATCTCTCTTAACATACAAACGGAGATATCTGCCGAGTTAAAAGCATTATGCACTAGCAGGAGAAAATTAATGCAAATTTCAATAATCTGCTCATATTTTTCGAGTGTCATCCTGGTTTACGGTGCGTACATTGAGTGGCGATTCTTTATATTCCTAGCAACACAGAAAGAAACAGCAGCACGTCCGAGTGGCAATTTTTTACATCTCTCTTAACATACAAACGGAGATATCTGCCGAGTTAAAAGCATTATGCACTAGCAGGAGAAAATTAACGCAAATTTCAATAATCTGCTCATATTTTTCGAGTGTCATCCTGGTTTACGGCGCGTACATTGATTGGCGATTCTTTATATTCCTGGACACATCAAAAATAAAATATCTGCCAAGTTACAAGCATAGTGAACAGTTATCAGGAGTAAAGTCATAACTTATTTAATGAAACACTTAATCGTCTGGTCATCGTATGCAAGTGTGAATGTGGTTAACGGCGTGTAGACTAACTGGTAATTTTTCATATCTCTTTGCATATCCAAAAGAAGATATCTGTCAATTTAAAAGTTATTAACCCATACATTCAGTCATCTGGTCATCGTGTTCGAATGTCAACACAGTTCACGGTGTATAGTGTGCTTGGCAATTTTTTAAGTCCCTATATGCAACCATAGAAATTTTCACATGGAAACTCAAAGGAAAGAATACCTTTAAAAAAGTACTCGTGAAAACTAGCTTGATAGAATCAGAAAGTGATTAAACGGATTTAAACGGATTAAAAATATTCCCAAAAATCTCAAGAGGAATATATATATATATATCGGGTGGAATATTTTTCCCAAATTTCGGATCTAACTGGCTTTGACTAAACACGGCTATATGTATACCAGGTGTATGCATAAGTTTTTTCCGGTTTTTTGGTAAAAAAAAACACGTAATTTTCGAGGGAAATTAATTTTTGTTTTATTCAAAATATTGGCCATCGGCTTCTACACATTTCGCCCATCTTTCGGGTAACTTATGAATACCATGCCAGAAAAACTGCTTGTCTTTTGCGGCAAACCATCCGTCGAGCCATTTTCCAACTTTCTCGAAATTGCTGAAGTGCTGCTCTGGGAGCGCGTGCCCCATTGATGCGAAGAGGTGACAGTCAGATGGCGCCAGGTCTGGCGAATACGGCGGGTGCGGAAGGATGTCCCATCCAAGCGATTTCAAGGTGTCTTTCACTGCTTTTGTTGTGTGAGACGGCGCATTGTCGTGTAACAAAATCACTTTGCCATGTCTTCTGGCCCATTCCGGTTGTCTTTCGATTAATGCGTGGTTTAAATAAATAATTTGTTGGCGATAGCGTTGTGTATTAACGGTTTCGCCGGGCTTCAAGAGTTCATAATACACAATACCGCTCTGGTCCCACCAGACACAGAGCATGGTCTTCTTGCCGAAGCGATTTGGCCTTGGTGTTGAAGGACCGGCTTCGCCAGGTGAAAGCCACGATTTTTTCCGCTTCGGGTTTTCAAAATAAATCCATTTTTCGTCACCCGTCACAATTCGATGCAAAAATGATTTTCTTTCGTGGCGTTGAAGCAGCACTTCACAAGTGACTTTGCAATTTTCTATTTGACGTTCATACAAATCGTGTGGGACCCATTTACCGAGTTTATTGATCTTCCCCATTACTCGTAAACGTCTGCTGATTGTTTCTTGTGACACATGTAATGCTTCTGCTAATTGCCGTTGAGTTTGAGTTGGGTCATCATCCAATAACTCCTGCAATTGCTCGTCTTCGCATTTTTGTGGTCTACCAGAGCACTCACTGTCTTTCACATTGAAATCACCACTTTTAAATTGTCGAAACCATGTCTCACATGTTCTAATCGATGGAGCGTGTTCACCATATGTTTCTACCAGCAAACGTTGACTTTCAGCAGTCTTTTTCTTTTGATTAAATAAGAAAAGCAATGCGTGCCGCAAATGTTCTTTTTCAGGCACTAAACTCGACATGATCACTGAACGATAAAACAAAGACGCTAGTTTTTGGCGGACTCAACTTGTGTGTGTTTTTAGGTTAATGTCAGACGAACAAAATGATGTATGTGTCAAATTAATACGCTGCGTACTTTTCGCTGGCGCCATCTCTTAGTTAAACCGGAAAAAACTTATGCATACACCTGGTATGTATAATGTAACCGCCACTTACAGAAGGATGATCTTGTAGTCGATTCTTTCCATGGCACTGTTCCTCGGGTGCTGTTGACCTGTTGTCGTGTAGCTCCCCTCTGAAGATGTTCCAAACGTCCGACCTGGCGCCATCGAACCTTTCCTTCGGTGGTTCTTGGGCTCATCCGTAGTGCGTCGCCAATGATTGCGTGACGGCTTCGTCACAAGTAGCTCCCGTGAGCACTTGGTTACACACCTTGTGCGTTTTCCGTGACTTCACGTGTTACGAGGAACCAACCTCTCTTGATTGAATCTACTAATATAATGATTTTGACAAAGCAGTTATTCACTCCTTTGACCGAAATCAAATGTCGCAATGAATTTCACAATGAACATCGCTTCCAAATTCCAGTCGTGGTCGAGTCGCTACTAGGTCGCTGCTCGCAGCTCGCAGCTTGCGTTTGCACATTTTTTCCTACTTCGGGTGAGTGGCCTCGCGCGAAGAAGGAACAATGGCGAAATAATATACTCGATTAATTCGCGGCGCAACACTGCGTTTACCCAAAATCATTTGTTTGTAATTTTTTGCGTTAGCCCATCATCGCTCGCCAGGCGAGTCCTCATGCTATATCAACATTCCTCGTGGTTCGGTGGCGATCGTGCGATGGAGTAATGGAGTGGAATGTAATACATTGGAATGTAATGCAAAATTCCAGGGCTTAACAATATACGAGCGAAAAATGCGGTTTTTTTTTTAAAGAAACAAACGTAACTTATTCGGATTTTATTTTTCGGTAAGTTTGACCACGAATTCTGAAAGTCCAGAACATTTGCGTCGACAATGACTCTTACAATTTTCTGAGAGCGAATTTCATAGAAGTAACATCTGGTGAACAGAGTCACGAAAGAATGTCCATTCAGGATTTTATGGGTTAAGAGAATTAAATAAAACACTGGAGAATAGACGAGAACACAAAAGGATAAGAGAAACACGAGAAGGTCAGAGAAATGATTGGCGGAAAATTGTGAAAATGAAACAGAATAAGAGAGAATAAGATACATTACAATACATCAGAAAAAATGAGAGAGAATACGAGATAATAAGAGAGAATACAAGAGACCAACAGAAAACGAGAGGATAAGAAAGGATAATAATTGTGTACATTCTCTTTCATTCTCTTTTGCTACCTCTCGTATTCTTCTCCATTCTCATTCATGGAGTTAGTGGAGAATCATAATTGTTTGAATTTCTATAAGGCACAATGACTGTACGAATCAAAAAGGATGCTTACAATTTGAAAATTTCAAACCCTTTTTTTTATGTATCTTGTCTCGCTGAACCATTTCAGATTTTTTTAATTTCTTCTCTTATATTCCCAGGTCTCTCTTATTCTTCCGTATTCTCTGTCATTTTCTCATATTTTGCATTATTTCCCCTCATCCTTGTCTCCCCATACTCATTCTCTCACATTGTCTCTCATCCTCTCACATTCTCTCTAATTGTCTTTTATTCTCTTTTACTTTTTCACCAGCCCTCGAATTCATCCTCATTTTCTTGCATTCCTTTTCAGTTTCTTTCCGTCTGACTTTTTACACATTGTGTACTGCTGGTAAATACGCCTTCGATATGACGAATGACAAAAACGAATTTCGTTGTGACCCTTGCAGAATGCATCGGTCATCTCTCGTGGTGCATACTCTGCCATCGGCCAACCACTCTTTGAATGAGGCGTCGGCTCCAACGCTTCCAAAATCGGTAACTCTTGATCGAGGGGGGGGGGGGGGGGTACGGTTAATTCGGTGAAAAAAAGACACTTTTTCAAACATTTTTTTACAAGATACGGGCAATGTATTTTAAATTGAATGATTACAGTATTGTAGAATAACATTTCAAGAATATTTTCTGAAAATTTCAGCGGAAAATATTAAAAACTAAGCCGTTGGCAGCAAATCTCCGGAGACGTCTCCAAAAAAAGTTGTTTTGCGGTGACGGTTGTAACTCATCACTCGATCTGAAATCAAAAAATCAAATTGATTTGATTAGTTTATGAGTTTCCCCAGGTAACGCTGTCGAGTTTTTTTTTATTGAATTTTCAATTTTTGGTAACACTGGAAAGTCAAAAACGCAATTTTCGCTTAAAAAATCGGTAAATTTGTTATTGTAAAATAAAAAATATCAACGAATTTAAAAAAAAAACTCGACAGCGTTACCTCATGAATTATACAGAGAAAGAGTTTACCAAGTTTGAAAAGGATCGGTGCAATAGATTTTAAACTACAGCCGTCACCGACTTTGAAAACGCGAAGTGTGGGAAAATCGCTTTAAAGTTTTTTACTAGCTTGTTCTTCCGCTCGACTTATGCGTAATGTGTCGACTGCGCGCGCCCATTCGTGAGAACTTGATCCAATTTTGATTTGCATCTCTTGCATGATGGTTAGCAGAGCAAACCAGCCTTCATTGAATGTGCATGCTGCCACATTAGCTGCAATTTCAGCCAGAACTGCGGTACCACTCACTGATTTCTGAGAAAATTTCCAGATAAGTTGATTCAGGCTTTCATTGTTATTTTGGGTAAAGCCACCAAGACATCGCTGCAGAAGAGCCTCCTCGCTCAAATCCTCGTAAATAGGTTTTATAGCACTGAGAACATCACTAGGAAGCGCAGTATAACTATGTTTGAATGTCTGCAAATTATTTGCCGCTGCAGCTTTCTGAAATTCGCACCAAGAGTCGTCGCCGCTCGGGCATTTATTATGCTGCGGATTCTCGTCAGTTGATGCGTAGTGGTCGTATGTTGCCCAAATGGCGTTTTTCATTTTATCCACAGAATTATGGTTGCGACGAATAACTAAACCATAATATACGGTTAGCTTATCGATCATTTTACCCGTAAGTTTTCCTTTACCAGAAAGATTTTTCCTTTTAACTTTTTTTCCAGCCTTTGTCTCCGTCTCTACGACACTCGTCTGTACTAGAACTCGCAAACGTGTACCCATCCGTTTCTGCACATGCCCTATGCATTCTTTTTTGTTCATCAAAAAATTCTCACCGTAAGATTAAGAATTTACGACGCCAGTGTACGTCTCCGAATCCCCATCTCCAATGTAATTTCGAAACCGTACTCCAAAATTGGTAACTGAACGATTGAACATTGCTACAATAGCTTCGACCTCCATGTTGCCAGATGAATCGACGTGATTAGCCTTGCATTGTCCGCTATTTGTATGTTCCTCAAGCCACTCTTCATATTCTGCGCTGCCTACCTTGCTCTTCCAAACTTTGCAACTGTGACAATAACTACTTTTCACAAAAATATCAACAACTTTTCCAGTGTAGCGTCCAATCAACGAGCAACACCATATAGCGGAGAAAACCCTCGCTTTTTCCATGTACCGTCTCCTGATACAGTTAGTTCGGATGTTTCTGCAATATCATTTGCTTTGCACGTTGCTTCCTTTACGGCAGAAGCAAAAAAGGCACTCGCAACTTTTTGTATACTTTCACTCATTTTCTTGATGTACGAGTTATAGCTTGTTTTCGCCATAAACGAACTGACGAAATCCATCAGGCCGCAAAATTTATCGCATCCAGCTAAGCCCAAACCTAACACACGCATCGCCAAAGCAAATCTATCATTTATTTCATAGATACGAGATTCGATTCTTTCACTCGACGGAACGTAACGAGGGTGTTGACATTTTTCGCAAGTAACTTCTATTTTGAAACCGAGATCTTCCTTGTTGCAAGACTGGAATGATATTTTTCCTCCACATTCCGCACACTTCACTAATGTAGCCTGAGTTGAAAACACTAGAAGAAAATCTACAGTTCGGTAATGTTTTTGAAGATCTTTTTCTACACAAGTATTTCTACTTATTTTCCTCGACGAAGTACTTGTAGCCTCAACAGTGTCTTTCTTGCGTTTGTGTGAAGGAACAATTTTTTTTGATTCGCTTAATCGTGAACCACGCCTCTTTCTTTCTGCTCTACCAATTTTTCTCGGCGTTTTCCATGACAAACGACACGACTAACAAACGACATGGCACTGTGAAAATCGAACGAAAACAGTACAAATAATCGAAAACTGAGACGAAACTTGCTAAAGTACGCACACAAATGCTCGGTAGAACGCGTCGTTCTAGACTGTTCGGGGGTACACTGAATATCTATAAGGCCTGTTATAGGTATGTAGTACTGTGGGGGATTCTAAGAAGCACGACACAGCTGCCAGGTAGCAGCCCTTCGCAGCTGTCGAGCAGGTATACAAAATCGGAGCGGAGCGACTCAGAGCCTCGGCTGGTTAAAATTCCATCTCCGTTAGTTTTGCTCCAATTGCTCTAAAAAATTGATACAACATTCTTGAGATCCTGTGCATTCATAAAATAAATTTTTTTAAAAATGGAAAAAAACCGTTTTGAGACCATACCCCTCCGCCACAAGCTGCTTCTCCTAGTCAATTCTTTAACTCTCCAGAATTTATTATGCTTGAAATACGGTGTCCAAATCGAGAGTCGTTATTATTTTCGTCAGTGTACACAAGATCGAAAGGGTTATTATTTGGTGATTTCATTGATTCGTATAAGAACATAATAATCAGTAGCGATCTTGACTGTAATTTACTTAATTTTTACTATGAAGCGACGTTCCTTCGCGAATTTGTCTTAACTCAATCATTGCACATGGTTGAATCGGAAGCTACACATCACATCCCTACGGTGGACTCCTTGCTTGATGTTTTTATAAAAAGTTGCATAACGAAGCAACTTACGTATAGAAAATCTGATATTCCATTCATTGCTCCACCCGACTTGATCGAATTGGACGATCAGTTTGATGTAACACCCATCGTTGATCGCATTATCTCTCGCCGGAAGTTTAAACGGTCAACGATCAGGCCTTTCTGACCATGCTCTCCATAAAATTCGAGTCAAATGATATACTTTCTCATGATTATTGTTCTTCCCATAATGATATCGACGTATTAACCGAGTCTCGTAGGCATGAACTTGTCTCTACCCTAGACAGCCATGCTCCTAGACAGACTTTTCATGTTAATAAGCAGCGTGCGCCGTGGCTTCCTGAAAATGAAAAATTACGTATTAGGAAACGTAATGCTCCCTATAAAAAAAGCCAAACGAACTGGTAGTTTATTAGCGCTAGTAATATTCAGACACTTCAGGGACGAGCTAAGTCATGATTTGAGGCAAGCGAAAAATACTTACTACCTCGACAAGCTGTCTGGTATAAGCAACATTGGTAAGCTATGGAAATAATTCGCAAACTTGGTCTAGTTAAGCCTGCTCAAAATTCGCCTCTTAATTTCTTTTCGGAAAATGCACTGAATAACTATGTTTTCGAAACAACTAATTCTTTTCTCGCTTGCACGCGAGATGATCTTAATAGTGTAATTAATAATGAAGTTACCTTGTGGTCGACCTTTGTTTGAGTTCTGACCTGTGACATATGATCATGTGGCTGTACACGAAACAAATCCATCGCCATTGTCACATACCGAAGGACCGGAGTAGGATCCTCCGAAGGTGGATCCCAAGTATTTACATACTTAGTCAATCACTGACTGAATTATGCATTTTTCCTATCGTCCTGCAAGCGTGCCTTTATATACGCCCACTTTCGAAAGTCAATCCTCCGATGACCCTGTCAGACTGTACACCGATAGCTAATTTATTGTGACGTAGTCACAATCTGAAAAGGATAAAAGAAAAACAGAATAAAATTAAAAAAGGAAAAAAACAAAACACTGAAAATAAAACCATTTATTACATTTATTTATTTATTACATACAAAGAGTAAGAAGAATAAAGTAAGAATAAGAAAACATTAAATTGGCAGTAGAGTCTAGGCGAGACCACGAACAAGCTGGATCCTATCACATTCCTTCGCTGCCGAAAAACAGCGGGTCAGCGACCGGCTGGCTTCGCTCGGGCAGTGAGGGGATGTAGGGGCAACAGTGGCGGGGCTAGCTGAAACAAAAGAAATTACATGAGACAATAGAAAAAGAAGAGTTAAAATAAGAGAGTGGGAAAGGAGAGAAAGGTATAAAAGCGAGCTTCAAACCAAGGAGGCCCTCTTATTCGATTCAAACTACCAACCAAGTTGGATCCGCTGGTGAAAAGTAATAAAAAATTAAAACAAAATTCAAGAATTTGATTTTTAAATTCAGAAATCAATTAGAAAGGGTGTGAGTGGGGCCCTATAAATTAATTCAAATATTGCAAAATAGAAAAACAACACAAGTGAGTGCAAGGAATCATATAAAGATTAAGAGCGGACAGATCAAACCGTGTGAGGAAAATAGAAAATATTCTGAAGAAAACAGAATAAGAAAAGAAAGTTGGTGACGTTCAAATAAATAATTAAGGTCTATTTTAGGAGAATTAAGAAAATAGAATAAGACGGTTTGGGTAGCATAATTAGAAATAAATCCAGATAAGTTATAAGAAATATTGTGAACGTTGCGCACCATTATATTGAAAAGACTTGTTTACGGTACCTAGAAGTTCTCAATTTGGAAACTTGGAGAAAAGTAAGAGTGGAACAACATTGAGAAAGAAAAGGGAATGACAAAACAATAGTTAGAAAAATTATATCATAGGGACTTGATACGGTCAATTTGAGACTCTCGGTAAATAAGTTACCGCATCAAGAAGCAACAGGGCTTCGGAGTCAAAAGTTGCAAGGAAGTTAGGAAAAATATTTAATAGATAGAATTAGGAGGGCATTAGTCAGCCCGACCAATAGAAACTAGATTAAGAATTTTTAGGTAATTAGAAAAATAATTAGGAGGGAAACAATTTTTGTCAGCATTGTCAAGCGTGTCGCATTAGGAGGATACTACTCAATAAACATACAGGAGAAGAGAACGATAAATTAAAAGATCAACTCACCAAGAGAGAAGAACAACAGGAACGTCCACGTCCAACATCGAAGATCCCTTGATAGATCCGATAACTAATTGATAAACAATTAAGGGACACTGAAAAATCGCGAGACGGAAACTGTCATCGTTAGACACACAAAGTAGATTATTCGCGAACTGGGATCACTATCACAACTATAAAAACACACTGAAATCACGTGGGAACGCCACGACTATAATAAACGAAGAGCCCGAACGCGGAACAACACGAAAAACAACGTTTTTTGATGATTAAATAAAACAACGCGGACGCGGACATAGATTCAGCGTCCATACCGGCTGACCGACGCGCCAGCAACAACGCATTAAGCCCAGCAGACCGCCCGTCAGCCGCCAGGCGGGAAGAAGATCAAGACGGCTGAGCTCGATACTGCGTGGTTGAGATATCCACCGCTCAGCGCAGAAGTCGGGCATCCGAGAACCTCACGGGTAAAGAAGAGCGTGAAACCAGCAGAGCAAATTGAACACTACTGATAGATTGTACGGTTAAAGGCGCCAAAAAGCCTCACAACACAGAAATTCTATGCTAGTTATTGAATAAATCTTAATTTTACCTCCTATAGAAGTCTGAAATTAATTATCTTCGTGTTCGAGCCCGAACTCTTCCCATCAGAAGAATAAAATTTAATGTTAACGTAAAAATACCGTTACATTTGGCGCCTGAACAGGGACTCGAACACAGATAAAAAGGACTGCAGAGGTAAAGTAGGGCGCGCATAAGGCAGAGAATTTGGTGTAAGAATTGAAGCATGGCTACAGGGGCCGAACGGAATATTGCGACTGAATTCGAGGAAATAAGGATGATGGAGAGTATGGAGGACCATCGACGGCAGGAAGAAGGTAATGAAACAAGTCAGGTATATCTCTGGGAGTCTACAACTGCTGAACATCTGCTGGATGGCCAGCGACAGAGAGATCTGGGGAGGATAAATCGACTTTCTGAGATCACGCCCATCGAAGAAAGCGAAGTCATATTAGACGAATTTACAAATGGTCAGATAAACGGTGAGGACGGTAGCACCCCGAAAATAACAAACAGGACTGCGACGATCGCACCGGACCAAATCGGTGTAGGGGATTTAATGCAGTTTTTGCAGAAGATGGAGGAGAAGAGCGACGGAAAATTCGCCGAGATAATAAAAACGCAGCAGGAAATAAAGGATGAGTGTTTGAGCAGGATATCAATACTGAGAGAAGCAACAAAGGACGCATTAGAAGGAGAGATTTCGGCGGTGGAGTGCCGGACGGATAGAAAAATTAAAGAAGCCCAGAGGAGAATTTTGGAAAGTCAGAATATTACAAATAACTATATTCAACAACAGGTCGCCGGACAGAAGGTGACTGTGGAGAAGCTAGAAAGGAGGACACAGGAGATGATGGCGGAAATCCGTGCAGCCCAGCAAATTACTGAGGACCAAAATAAAAGGATTGAAAAACTAGAAGAAACTACACAAAGAACAAGTGTATCTATGAATTTTGGTCAGACCATCGGAGGAGGTATGAATGTCACCCGATTATACACAACGGGACAGAAGCCTCCTACGTATAATGGTGATGGAAAAGAGAGGCCAATGAGGTTTTTAAAAGAGTTCCGTGAATTTTGTATCGCCGGAGGGATTGAAGATACGGAAATACGTCACACTATCGGAACGGCATTAAAAGGTGTTGCTAACGATTGGTGGCTGGTGGTGGAAGGAGCAGTGCATGATTTACAGACATTTGAAGAAAAATTCCGTTCGAGATACTGGGCCCACGACATGCAAGATAAAGTGAAGAAGAATTTAGAATTCGGATCGTTTTATCTATAAGGCCAAACGCTGACACGAGCCGAGTATGCCACTCGGGTGATCGGAAATGCCCGAAATTTAAGTGAAAAACTAAGTGACGAGGATATAATCCGTAGACTCGCGAAACATTTTGACGAGGAAGTGCGAAGTGCCGTGAGAGTTCGGCAAATACGTGAAATAGACGAATTCTTAGAACTGTTGGAAAGCACGGACGTGGCAGGGCCTCTAAATTACCAGAGAGGGGCAGGTCGTACAGGGGGATATGCATCCCAGGAGCCACAAAGATATTTAAATAGAGGAGCTGTGCGTGAACAGACGGCGCGTCTGTACATTAGATATGAAAATCGGGAAAACTTTGCAAATAATGGCGGAAACCGATTTCCACCATCACCAGGACGTCAGGTTGACAGGGGAGAGAGACCACCATGGCAAAACAACGGACCATGGCCAGCGACAAATCTTCCTCGAGAAAATAGGTCAGGGCAACAAAGACCACCATGGCAGGAGAACCGACCAAGATATTTTCCTGGAACAGAAAACAGCCGACCAGGAGAAGTAACTTCACTAAGGCAGGAGCAGTTACCAAGTAACCCGATAAATAATATAAGTCGTGCTAGACAAGAACCGTTTGTTGAACACACCATACCAAGGGAGCCAAAACCAGGATGCTCAGGAGTGGGAAACACGGGCTCGGGAAACGCCTAGTCGTTGCGCCCGAGGAAAAACAAAGAATAAATAATAACGACGAGGAGCGGAGCGCAACGGTAAAACAGGAGGAAAAGAAAAGCACGAGACAACGGATGAACGCGAGGAAAAGAGAGAAGAAGAAGTTGAGGGATCAGCGGAGAAAAGAGGAAAAATGCAAAAGCAGTGAACAGTCAGTGAGAAGGGATGAAGAGGAGAGCACCGAATGGCGAGGGCAGGCTGAGTCGTGGGAAAAAAGAGTTCAGGAAGACGGTAAAGGCGCACTTAATACGACGGAGAGTATGTGGCCAGAAAACGTTGCCAGAGTTCAAGGAGTACCTGATATCGGAAGGCCAACACCAGGGGTGGTGGAGAAGATGAGAAATAACAAGGTAGTCTGTTCAATGTCAATGGAAAATCCTCGAGAATATTTGTATGAAGAGGCGGAGGAGATCCCGACGAAGTGGTATGATGAAAGACATCCGAGATGCCCTGAGATACCAGTGACAGTAGCAGGTATGACGGAAATAAGTTTAATAGATAGCGGAAGTGAAGTATCGGGTATATCGGAAGAGTTTTTTCGACAAAATGAAGAAATTTTTAAGAACTGTCCGATGCTACCGGTCACGTCGACACAGATCGTCGGAGCGTTTGGTGGAGAGACGGAACGTGTGAAGAAACAGATAATGATAGATGCGGAGACGTACGGCTCAAAAGGGGTTTTGCAAGTGCTAGTGGTGCCAAAGTTAGTAAGACCGGTGCTTAGCGGAATCAGCGGGATGTGGACAATAACAAATTTGAGAGACACTGAACGGCGAATCGTAGCAATAAGAAATAAAATAATCGCAAATGTAAGTGATGGGGTGTAGCGACATAAGAAAATCTACGTTTACGTTAAAAAAAAAAAAAAAAAAAAAAAAAAAAAAAAAAATTAGATGGGAGTCCTAACAAATCTTTGAATCGGTCGATAACTCGACCTATTAAAGATTTGGGGGGATAATGTGACGTAGTCACGACTAGGAAGAAAAGACTATAACAATCAGAATAAAATAAAACACAAAATACCAATAAACAAAATCATTTATTGATAGTACCTGAAAAGGATAAAAGAAAACAAAATAAAATAAAACACAAATTCCTACAAAAATAATCATTTATTCATAGAAAATCAGAAATGTAAGAAGATAAGTAAGAAATGATCAAATTCGCAGCAAAATCCAGTCGACACCGCGAAACGGGATGAAGCCTGTCACATTCCTTCGCTGCCGAAAAACAGCGGGTCAGCGACCGGCTGGCCTCGCTCGGGCAGTGAGGGGATGTAGGGGCAACATTGGAGGGGCACCTGAAACAATAGAAATTACATAAGATATTAGTAGAAGAAGAGTTGAAATAAGAGAGTGGGAAAGGAGAGAAAACTATATAAAAGAGCTTCGACAGAGAGAACTCTCTTATCAGTTAAAACCGCCAACCAAGCCAGAACTCGCTTGTGCGCAGCTATAGAAGTTTCTTTTTATAAATCCAAAAGATTCATATTAAATCTGAGAAGTTAACAGAAAAGATTGTGAGTTAGTCCGACGAATTTATTAAAACATTGATAAATAGAAAAACACATCATCATCATCATCATCATCATCATCATTATCATCATCATCATCATCATCATCATCATCATCATCATCATCATCATCATCATCATCATCATCATCATCATCATCATCATCATCATCATCATCATCATCATCATCATCATCATCATCATCATCATCATCATCATCATCATCATCATCATCATCATCATCATCATCATCATCATCATCATCATCATCATCATCATCATCATCATCATCATCATCATCATCATCATCATCATCATCATCATCATCATCATCATCATCATCATCATCATCATCATCATCATCATCATCATCATCATCATCATCATCATCATCATCATCATCATCATCATCATCATCATCATCATCATCATCATCATCATCATCATCATCATCATCATCATCATCATCATCATCATCATCATCATCATCATCATCATCATCATCATCATCATCATCATCATCATCATCATCATCATCATCATCATCATCATCATCATCATCATCATCATCATCATCATCATCATCATCATCATCATCATCATCATCATCATCATCATCATCATCATCATCATCATCATCATCATCATCATCATCATCATCATCATCATCATCATCATCATCATCATCATCATCATCATCATCATCATCATCATCATCATCATCATCATCATCATCATCATCATCATCATCATCATCATCATCATCATCATCATCATCATCATCATCATCATCATCATCATCATCATCATCATCATCATCATCATCATCATCATCATCATCATCATCATCATCATCATCATCATCATCATCATCATCATCATCATCATCATCATCATCATCATCATCATCATCATCATCATCATCATCATCATCATCATCATCATCATCATCATCATCATCATCATCATCATCATCATCATCATCATCATCATCATCATCATCATCATCATCATCATCATCATCATCATCATCATCATCATCATCATCATCATCATCATCATCATCATCATCATCATCATCATCATCATCATCATCATCATCATCATCATCATCATCATCATCATCATCATCATCATCATCATCATCATCATCATCATCATCATCATCATCATCATCATCATCATCATCATCATCATCATCATCATCATCATCATCATCATCATCATCATCATCATCATCATCATCATCATCATCATCATCATCATCATCATCATCATCGTTGTCGTCGTCGTCGTCGTCGTCGTCGTCGACGTCGGATGAAGAGGAATCAACGTCATCGGCATCGTCAGCGCTCCCAGCCTTTACAGTGTCGTCATCAGCAACGTATTCGCTCGAGGTATGTCCCGAAATTCAAATAGGTAGGGGTTTAACTGGTGCCGGGGGTAATAACGTCAATCGCGTAGTAGCAGGCGTAGTTAATATTGGAAATCATAGCCAGGGTACAGAGATCCGAGACACCGCGGTTAGCATCGATGATACGGACGATATTTTACCGCCGGGAAATCGTTTTGTTGTCGCGGGCGCAGAGCAATATAAATATTTACGGCATTTCGGGGTTTCAGCGCGACAGATCAATCTAGCGTTAGTACAACCACCCGTATCTATAAATCCGGTCACGTGGATTCGTAACTCCATCCGAGATATTCACGATTATTTCGTAAAGGATCGCGATGACACGGATTTAATAGGTGTGGGTTTTGTCACTGACGGGATGGCAGACGGCAAAGCGGGTATATCATTGAGGCCTATTTCACGGTTCACTGATGAAGCCCTATGGGCTTTGATGTGTGCCGTGAATCAGAGCTCGAGGGTTCTCGCGGCCTCTGACACGTTGCGATTCACCGTTACGTATGTAGCGGTGCCTACTGGTCAGGGGCTCCGTGTGTCAATGGTGAAGAGTCGATCCGTGGTTTGTATAATACAAAACGGTGATAATTTGTGTTTTCCTTGCTCGATCGTTGTAGCTCTTGCAAACAACGTACATAAACGCGAACGTAGCAAAGACTCGCAAATAGCTTGGACGCGTATACGACAAGGGGCATCGCTCGACCGACGTGAAAAAGCGCAATCTCTTGTTCAGCTGGCCGGTGTGCAAATACCTCTAGAAGGCTGTGGTATTCCGGAAATAACAAATTTCCAAAGATACCTCATGCCTTTGAGGATTGCTATCACGGTATACGATTGGGAGATACTCGGTACAGGTGTACCCCCGCTTTTTGATGGACAAACGTCTTTCGTAATGCAGGGGCCATCTGAGGTTGTTAATATAGCGTATAGTGCTATTTTAAAACACTATTCGCCAATCATCAATTTAATGGGCGCAGCAGGTGGTAAGAATTATTGTATACCGTGCAATAAATCTTACCGTCGTCAATTCGAGCATCGTTGCACGAGTAAGTGTCCACGATGCTTCAGTGTGCCGCCCTGTATCAAAAAGTTAGTCCCAACGGCTGATAAAGAGCTCGTGCCCGGTCCGGTGGCGGGTACTAGTCAAACAGCGCCCACCGCTGTGAATAGCGAGAAGTTGTGCGATGATTGTGAACGAATGTTCTACAACCCCTTGTATTTCGCTAACCATTTAAAACCATTGGTTAGCCGCTATAACCTGCAACAGCTTCAAAAATCTATTTGCGAGACTTACCGTATTTGTAAATCTTGTGATAAAGTTATGAGTAATCATCACAAGATTCATGAACGCGGTGTTTCTTTTTGTCGTTTGTTTCGTAGTTCGCATGGCTACAATGATCGTTGCTATATGCAAATTGTCAAACCACGGAAAGAATTGGAACCGGTCGCGGGACACCCTGGAACGCTATTTATATTTTACGATTTTGAAACGCGCCAGGATTAGCTGTATATTACACCAAATACCGGAGACGACTCGTTCGAGCACGTAGTCACTCATTGTGTAGCGCAACAGCTGTGTGAGCTTTGTTTTTCAGCGGGAGAGCATCTACCCTTGAGCAGTTGCTCGTGGTGCGGTGTACGAGAGTTTTTATTAAAAAATAATCCAGTAGATGAATTGTTAGATTTGGCCGTGCGACCTTCTACGAAATTTCGCAATATAGTGTGTATTGCACACAACGCCAAGGCATTTGACAGCCAATTTGTATTGCGAAGTATCGTAGAACGTTCCACGGATATGCCCACACCCAGTATAATCTTGACCGGTAATTCAATAGTTTCAATGCGAGTGGGCCGCACGACTTTTATAGACAGCATAAATTATTTTCATATGCGACTCAGTGCACTACCCAAAGCCTTTGGGCTTAGCGAGCAACTGACCAAGGGTTATTTCCCGCACCTCTTCAACACTGCAGATGCACGAGGCTATAACGGTGTTCTCCTCGCAGCTACGTATTACTCGCCCGACACAATGAGTAAGCCAGACCGCGTGGAATTTTACGAATGGTACGCTGAGCAAGTCGATAAAGCCGTAACATTAGATTTTGAAAAAGAAATTTTTAAGTATTGCAAGATGGATGTTGACATACTCCGTCGAGCTTGCTTCGAATTTCGGAAAATTTTTTTATCCGTAGGTAATACATGCCCATTCACCCAGGCCACTACGATAGCATCGGCTTGCTCGGTCGTGTACCGTCGTAATTTTCTAAAACCCGATACAATTGGTCTTATACCTGCCGGTGGTTATATGCGTGCGGAAAATCACTCACAGCAGGCCGTCGACTGGCTATTATGGGTCGAGCATGAGCTCGGTCATGCGCTTATTCACGCGAGTCGCACCCGTGAAAATAAGCTACCCGAAGGGCCACGTGTCGACGGCTATATAGAGGTAAACAATCGTCGTATTGTTTATCAATACCATGGTTGTTACTGGCATGGATGGCGCGAGTGTTTTCCAAACGATCGCGCGAGAAAGTCTCACGCTGGTAACGAGAGTATGGACACTCGATATGAGCGTATTCTGGCAATGAGTTTAAAAATTCGTTTGCATGGTTACGAATTGGTGGAGATGTGGGAGTGTAACTTCAATCTACTCCGCAAAGTCAAGCCACGCGTAAAAGAATTTTTTAAAAATCATCCACGGCGCACCACAGAGAGTTTGAACCCTCGTGCAGCGTTTTATGGTGGTCGCACAGGTAATATCGTCATCTCCTACGATGTCGCACCAGGGGAGAAGATATCGTACATCGATATCTGCTCGCTGTATCCGTATATATGTAAGACAGGTCGCTTTGCGGTGGGGCACCCGAAAATATATATCGGTACCGAGTGCAACGATTTGTTGGGGGGTTCACTCGATGCTCTCGGTGTAACGGTCAACGGTATGGTCGAGTGTACCGTATTGCCTCCGCGCCACCTCTTTCACCCCGTGCTACCTGTTCGAATGCACGAGAGACTGCTATTTGCTCTGTGCCGTAAGTGTACAGAGTCTATGGTTCAAGCCTCGTGCATTCATGAGAACCCTGACGACCGGGCTTTCACCGGTACCTGGGTGACGGATGAGGTGCGAAAGGCAATAGATATGGGCTATGAAATCTTAAAAATTTCGATGATTTGGGCGTACAAAACAACAATGTACAATCCCGTTACACGCGAGGGTGGACTGTTTGCCTTTTATGTAAATACATTTTTGAAAATTAAACAGGAGGCGAGCGGTTGGCCCGAGCACTGTATCGACGAAGCGTCTCGCGAGGAATATATAGATTATTACGAGCGTGTGGAGGGTATCCGGCTGAACGCTAACAACATTACGCGTAATCAGGGCTTACGCTCAGTTGCTAAGCTTTGCTTAAATTTGTTCTGGGGTAAGTTCGGTCAGCGGGATAACCTGACGCGCATGGAAATAATTAAAACTCGCGAGAAGCTATTGTTGTATTTGTACGACAATGAGAAAGAAATTCAACGCCTGCTACCGGTTAACGACGATTTGCTATATTTAAACTGGATATCTCGCGAAGACGCTATTACCCCTAGCCCCTTAACTAGTGTGGTTATAGCTGCATTTACAACGGCCTTGGCCCGTCTGAAACTTTATAGCTACCTCGAGCTTTTGGACAGACGGGCTTTGTATTACGACACGGACTCTGTTATTTACGTGAGTACTGATGATGATGCTTGGGAACCCTCGGTAGGTAATCTCCTCGGTGACATGACCAACGAGTTGATATCGGTGGCGCCGAACGCTTATATCAACTCGTTCGTCTCCGGTGGCCCGAAATTTTATGGTTATACGGTTACGACTACCGAGGATCCTGAAACGGTGGTGGACACTGTTTGTAAAGTGAAGGGGATAAGTTTGAATTATAAAAACTCGGAAACAATTAATTTTTATTCAATAAGTGAACTCATAAAATCGGAATTACCGTCGTTTAGTAATACAGTGTTTAATTTAAAATTTCATTCAATTCAACGAACGCCCCTCCACAACGTCATCACCCGTACAATGTACAAAACTTGTCGTGTCGTATGTCGTAAACGTCGCCATATTACACACCGATTATTACTACCGTTTGGTTTTAAAGATAACGATGCTGATAATGGCTAGTAACATCTCTTTGTAATATAAACTTTTGTAAATATGTAAATATGTATCAACATGTTGTTATGCCGGTACCGCGTTATTGGATAACTCGGTAATCGGTATAATATTTAAAAGTTATCATTTTGGGATCGTTTGCCGATTAGGAGTAGAAACTCGAGTAATTCGTGTAGACGTGAATTTATGTAAAAATGGAAATGTTTATTATAGGCAACGGCTACTTCCCGTTGTCTATTTTAAAGTAAAAAGAGTTTAATACAATAAAACTGTGGTTACGAGACCGTACGAGGAACCAACCTCTCGCATGTGAATCTACCGTTCGAATTTATCATTCGCGATCAACCGTTCAGGTTGATGTCCAACTGTAGACTGATTTCGGCAAAGCAGTTAATTTGCTCCATTGACCGAAATCGAGTGTCGAATGGATTCGTAATAATTTCATAATAATCTTAGCTTGCAAATTCCAATCTCGAGCTCATTGCAGTCATTGCGGGCAGCTCGATGCTTACGTTTGTACATTGTTCTACTTTGGTGAGCGGTCCTCACGAAAGGAGGACAATGGCGAAATAATGTGCAAAGAATTAGTTCGCGGTACAACAATGTAAATAGAATGCGCTCGCCTCTGCGTGTGTGTGTGTGGTTATTTATGTATATAGTTTGTAGATAATTTTTCACAATTGTTTTGCACTTTTAACTTTGTACATATATATGTGTGTGTGTGTGTTTTATGTACATATAGATACCGTGCGTGCGTGCGTGCGTGTGTGTGTGCGTGCGTGCGTGCGTGCGTGCGTGCGTGTGTGTGTGTGTGTGTGTGTGTGTGTGTGTGTGTGTGTGTGTGTGTGTGTGTGTGTGTGTGTGTGTGTGTGTGTGTGTAAATACGTACATTTATCTGTACAGCGTTGTAAATTATTTTTATTCTTTATGAATATTATTGTATATATGTATATGTGTAAAAACGATAAAAAATATATGGCTTTATTTATATAATTTTGTAAAATGATAATAAAATCACGTATATACAAGCGTGTACAGAACGATATTATATGCGGATTTATTTGTATAATTTTGTGAAATAATAATAAAAACACGTATATACAAACGTGTGCAGAACCATTTTGAAATTCGTATGAATAAATTCGAAACTTTGAATTTCCTGTCTTATTATTCGAAAGTACTCCCACCATACACATTTTCATATTTAACTATGCTGGCCATTGACGCGAGATGTATATATCTAATGGTAACAGCTGTGAAAAAAAGTTAGTTGAAAAGGAAACGTCGTTGTGAAAGTATCTTTGTCTCTCTTTCCGCAATGAATACTATTGGTATTATACTCATGATCGACTGCTGCAAGGATCCCCGAGACTTCACCAAAGCTGAGCTCGCGTACATACCGAAGCCGCTGCTATTGAAACATTGGGGCGGAAAAATAGAAATTCTGTACGACAAACTACCGGAGGAGCTGAAGGTTGACCGTGAGGTCTCCTCGTACATGCCGTGCTATGTACGTTACAAAAAATCGGGTACAAAAACACAAATTGACGGTCGACCACAAGCTCGCCGTGACTGCAACAATACATGTTTGTTGGATGAGAATGGTAAAATAAAACAGTTTTTTATGAAACTAAAAAATAACGAGCATTTTCATTCACCGTTGTTGTAAATAGTCGTTTAAATTAATAAATTGTTTAATTAACAATCATTTTTAAAAAAGGTACGTGAAGGGGTCTCGGTTATCAACGACTGGGGGGAAACCGGTTGATGGTGGGGTGCAGAATATTATTTACCGCGAGACCCAATCTTCTTATCTTCCGTAAGTCCCAAATTAGCTGTAGCGATGGTCGGCTACATACCGACGGTTGACAACCGATCCGCTTTACCGATCGCCGATACATTTTCTGCTAGACCGACTGCCAACATTCAATCTTCTTTACCACCAGTTGGTAACACGATCACCAACAGTAGATGACACATCAGTAATTAATTTTCTGCTGGACTGGCTGCCGACATTCCATCTTCTTTACTGACGATCGGTAACACGATTACCGATAGTAAATGGCGTGTCGGTAATTTTTCTGCTAGACCGACTGCCAACATTCAATCTTCTTTACCACCAGTCGGTAACACGATCACCGACAGTAGATGGCACATCGGTAATTAATTTTCTGTTGGACCGGACGCCGACATTCCATCTTCTTTACCGACGATCGGTAACATGATTACCGATAGTGAATGGCGTATTGGTAATTTTTCTGCTAGACCGACTGCCAACATTCAATCTTCTTTACCACCAGTCGGTAACACGATCACCGACAGTAGATAGCACATCGGTAATTAATTTTCTGCTGGACCGGCTGCCGACATTTTATCTTTTTTACCGACGATCGGTAACACGATTACCGATGATAGATGACGTATCGGTAATTTTCTGTTCAACCGACTGCCAACATCCAATCTTTTTAACCGACGATCGGTAACACATTTATCGACATTAGATGGCACATCGGCAATTAAGTACGGGTCAAAATCCGGCAGATGGCGCTGCGACGCTGCACCAATCAGAACACCAGGATAGGTGGACTGGGGTGGGGACTGGCGGAGACCAATCAGGGATGAAGGTAGGGGTGGTGGGGGTGGTGGGGGTTGTGGGGACCAATCAGGAACGGGGTGGGGTAGTGGGGGTAGACACGCCCTGGCCCCAGCCGGCCACGCCCTGTCTTTCTATAACGGTCCCCTTCTACTTGGGGACCCAGAAGGTCGGTTGGCTTATTGCCAGAGGCTCATGAGATGGCATGAAGCAGATGATGGTTTTGTTAGGCGAATGGCTTTCACCGGCGAGGCGTCGTTTTTTAAGAGCTGCGTTAGGAATTGCCGTAACAAGCATGTCTGGACCAATGCAAATGAAAATCCGATTACGACGAGAGAGTGGGGCTACCAATTTCGCTGGAGCATTAACCTCTGGATTGGAATGATCGGAACTCAATTCGAATGTTAATTATTGTAAAAATATTCCATTGAAATATGGCAATATTGCAGCTGTCTAAATTTAGAACTCGAGTCTGTAAAATAGAATTTTTTTTCACGATGTTTATAGGTTTCTATATATAGTTGATTGTAGTAACAATTTTACGTTTGTAGTAGGTGCAAAAAAGTTATAGGACTCTGAGAAAAACTCATCCCCGGATTTCGATGCCACTCAAATCTGGCTGTTCCTTCTTATACAAAATCAGTTGTAGTTCATTGTAGTGGAGGCATATCCGTTTGTAGTTGCAAGGAAAAAGTTCTAAACATTTTCGATTTTTTTTTTGTGAACTCATTTGTGAACTTATTGCTATTATAAGCATGTACTTAGGTGTAAGAAATATTTCAATAGCATAAATCTATTGAACGGAACGAAGAAGGTTGGGATCAGGTTTGTAGTTATTCACTACTACAAATGAAATAAAGTTACTATGAATGAATTAAACGCTACTCCAAACAACTGCGAATAAAAAAAAATTAGAACGTACAACTACAAATGAAATAAACGCTACAATAAATGAGAAAAGTAATTACAAATTCATGAGACTCTATTTATTAAAAAAAAAATTAGCGGGAAATCGTAAAATGAAAGAAAATTAGAGCGTTAACAGACATTTTTTGAAAATTTCAAGATGCGTAAAATTTGTAATTTTTGTAGTAATTTTGACAAAGTTTACATTGAACAAAGAGGTTTACATTGACAGAGTTTACATTGAGAGAGAGAGAGAGGTATCAGGAGTACAAATTGAAAATGCGGGATTTTTTTCTATTTTTGAACGTTTATTCTGAAAAAATGGTAACAAATGAATTATTCAAAGTATTGTCCATCGCTAGCCACAACTTTTTCCCATCTTTCTGGCAATTTACGGATACCGTCGCGAAAAAATTCGGCCGGCTTGGCTGCTATCCAGTCATCGACCCATTTTTGGGCTTCTTCGTAAGAATGGAAGCGCTGGTCAGCTAGGCCATGTGTCATCGATCGGAAAAGGTGGTAATCGGAAGGAGCAATATCTGGGCTATACGGCGGGTGGGGTAAGACTTCCCATTTCAGCGTTTGTAGGTATGTTTTGACCGGCGCTGCAACATGTGGCCGAGCGTTGTCATGTTGCAAAATTACTTTGTCGTGTCTTTGCTCGTATTGTGGCCGTTTTTCTTTGAGTGCGCGGCTCAAACGCATCAATTGAGTTCGGTATAGTGCTCCTGTGATGGTTTCGTTCGATTTCAATAGCTCATAATACACCACACCCAGCTGGTCCCACCAAATACAGAGCATGAGCTTGGCGCCGTGAATATTTGGTTTGGCCGTCGATGATGATGCATGGCCGGGGTAACCATATGATTTTTTGCGCTTCGGGTTATCGTAATGGATCCACTTTTCATCACCAGTGACAATGCGATGCAAAAAACCCTTCCGTTTTTGCCGTTCGAGCAGCAGTTCGCATGCAAAAAAACGGCGCTCGACGTCTCTCGGCTTCAGCTCATACGGCACCCAATGTCCTTGCTTTTGGATCATTCCGAGGGCTTTTATACGATGGGAAATGGCTTGTTGTGTCACTCCCAATGAATCTGCGAGCTCTTGTTGAGTTTGACACGAGTCTTCATTGAGTATTGCCTCCAATTCAGCATTCTCAAACTTTTTCACTTGGCCCGGCCGCTCTTTGTCCTCAACGTCAAAATCACCACTTCTAAACCGCACAAACCATCTCTCGCACGTTGAAACCGATGGAACATGACTCGGATAAGCCTCGGAGATCAATCGATGTGCTTCAGCAGCACTTTTCTTCAAATTAAAGAAGTAAATTAAAACTTCCCGCAAATGCTGTTTTGTTGGCACGAAACTCGACATATTGAGAGCTCAAAAAAACTATGAATTTGACACTGCGACAAATTGACACATACTGAAAATTAAAGCTATAAGACGTAGCTTTGACATGAACATAGTCACAGTACTGCCTGATGCGTATAGCGTTAGTAACGCCATCTGTTATCAAACCCGCATTTTCAATTTGTACCCCTGATATCATTCGAGTAGTCTGCTGCTTGCGGTAAACCCTCGCGAAATTCGATTTTATCACCGTACTCTGCAAACCCGGATTGCCACTGCGAGTAATAAAAAAGTATACGCTCGAACGGGACATGCGTCATTTCGCGCATGTATTTAAAGAATTTTTTGACAGAATATGTTTTACCACAACCCGTAGGACCGCTTATAACGACTGTCCATGGATGTTTCCAGCGTGTATCCATATCGATGAGTGTCTATCAAAATCAATCAGCTGATTCTTAAATAAGCTTATACCGCGACGGCTGTGGCGGCGGCGGCGGCGACGCCGCGGCATTAGCTATTTTCGCGGCCTTGACGAGCTGATAAGGCGCGGCGCGCCTTTCCTAGCTGATGAGACGCAGGCCCGCGGTATGAGCTGATGTTTACACCGTATGTAAATTAAATAACAATAGTTATTATATTTCTCACAAATGAAGCAATATTTTTATTTCACTATGCATCCATCTCTATGTGCAAATTTTACGAATCACCAAATTCTAAACAGCAATATTATGTCGACGGAGGTAGCACGAGAAACTCAGAACAAATGGAAAAACTCGATAAGAAAGACGGGACAAAAGGAATCAACGATGAGAATTTAAAACAAAAGGGAACGGTAGAGAGATAGCAGCTACTGCTACGAATAGCAGCACAAAAAGAACGAGCCGACAACGGCTTTATACATAATATATCAATTTTTTAAAAATGTATTGTACACAGTAAACATGATACATGAAATCAGACAAAAAGATTATTTTAAAATATCGAGAATTCAACCGTAAAACCGTATACTTTTTTGCGTCAAACTAATTAGCGTATTTCACAATAGCCGTACGGTACAGTAGAGTACATCCCGTGCTGCTTTTGCTTCGTGTTAACAGGTTCGCATGATTTCGTTTCTTTACGCGTTACTACACGACGAAATTCCGTGCGTCGAATAGCGTCGAATTTTATAATAATAGGCACGATCCTTGCTCCTATCACGAAAGATCGTAATGCGTTGAAATTTACGCGATGGCTATTCGCAAGGTTTAGCGTGATACCCTTTACTTAACATTTTTCAATAATCGTACCATCGGGTTTACGAACAAGGTATGAGTACATTTTTGGTCCTCCCGAAACGAACGAAGTTATATAACTACCAGGCCCATATTCGCTCAATTCATCCGTGAGATCTCCTAGAAATTGACGATCGGTGGCTCATACTCGTTACCATCGGGGCGACTCACGTAAATACAGGAGTCCGTATGTCAGTACAATATACGTTGCCCGAGCCCGTCAAGACAACTGTATAGTTTTAGGCTTGCCTGTGCCGTCGTGTATGCTGCAATCACGGCATTTAATGTCGGGGATGGTTGGATAGCATTGCGGTTGCTCACATAGTTTACATACACGATCTCGTGATTAACCGGTAGCATTCCCGTCACCTCAAACACCGGACTCGTTAGTAAATTCATTAGTTCCGCGCTTGTGAAAACGATAACGGTTTTCGTGAGATTCTCACGTTGACCAAACTTTCCCCAGAATGAATTGAGAGCTAATTTTGCGAGCGAACCTAAACCCGGATTTGACTGCAAAGCACTTCGCTCGAGATATACACCCTCAGACTCCTTGTACAACTCTATAAAACGTGCTATTGCTTCCTCGTCGTCGTTACACTCCGTTGGCGGTCCACTCGCCTCCTGTTTTATTTTTAGAAATGTATCGATATACTCGGCAAAATGGCCGCCTTGTCGCGTTCTCGGGTCATACTGCGTAACAATGTATTGCCAAATTTCATAGATATGCGTCACCTTATATCCGAGCGACACAGCTTTTCTCAGTTCGTCCACGACCCATGTGCCGTCAAACGCTCGCTCAGTCGTGTCATCGTGTGTACAGCCCGCGGATTTGTCCATATCTGTACAGCACGTTCTACACAGGGGGAACAGTAGTTTCCCATTCATGCGAACAGGCAGTACGGGGATATACAAATCGCGCCGTGCTACCACGGTACAGTTCACGAGATCCTCGACGACACTCAGATCGTTTTCAAGTCCTACGAGTTCTTGACACTCGTCACCTACGTACAATTTCGGATGTCCAACGGAATATTTTCCATTCTTACACACTCATGTATACAGCGAGCACAGATCCACATAGCGTATTTGCTCCGCATTCGCGACGTCGTACAAGCTTACAAAATTTTCCGTTCGACCGTCAAAGAATGCATCGCGTGGTTCGAGAGGCGCCTGCTTGACCATGGTGTGATTTTTCACGTATAACGATATTTCCTCGTTATTCTTGAGTAATCTGTCAAAATCGCATTCCCATATTTCGGTTAGAGTGTACCCTTTCGATCTGATTCGCCCGGAAATAAGAATGGTACGCTCGTATCGCTCATCCATTGTATCGCCGAATTTAGTTCGAGCATCTCTATTCACGCGATAACATCACGGACAACCATGCCAAAAGCAACCGTGATATTGAAGAACGTGATGGACTCGCGCATCCGCGTAGTATCCGTCGACAGCTGGTCGGCCAGTCGGAGAGCGATATTCTCTCGTGCGTCCAGCATGAGCGATAACGCAGTTGCGATGACCGCTCAAGGCATACGAGCCATACGACGGCCTTGCGCGACTGCTTATCGCCCCAGCGATACCCCCCTGGTGGTAACACAGCAATGCGATCTTTCTATAGAAAATTCTTTCGAAATACTCTCATACATGCTGATGCTATCGTGCATGCTTCTGTAAAGGGGCACACGCTCCCGCAACGTATAATTAACTCTCGAAAAGCTAAACACGCTCGTCTCAAAACCGTAACATCTGCACGACAATATTGCACAAATTGCGCCGAAAAATGAAATTTATAATCGACGCGACTCGATTCTTCCTCATACCATTTTAAAAATCGCTCGCCATCCGCTGAGAACATGGTATCGGGTGAGTAAAAATGCATAGCCGGCAGAGGACCTGAGTAATTCTGATATTCCGGTGTGTTGAATAAATAGGGAAATGTACCTTTTGCCACCTCATCAGCGAAACCAAAGACCGGTGTTGTTACCCCTGCATTACGCGTGAGCTCTATCGCTGCTGTATATTGGGCACCTCGAAGCCCGTTCCGAATTTGACACCATCGTCTGTGTCGCTCGCCCGTACGTATCTGACCGCGTTCGGCATGCACTCGGGCTGTGATAAGGGATCGTTGTAGACACAATTTATCGCGATTACTTATGCGTGAAATTGACTTTTTTGCTATACACTCGTGTGTAAGCCTAGTGCCCACACCGGCTCCTTCGACGCCTTGTACTATACATGTCGTCATTCTGAATGTACCAGCGTCTATTTGAAATTCGCGCGCGCTCTGAGCTATACTATTAATTAGTCGCCATATATCGTCAAGAACGATGTCACGAGCTGGTCGAAATGATAACCATACAGGTCCTTGCGCGAAAGACGGTACGCTCAGAGTCATACCCACATTAACATGTCCTTCGCACGATTCTGTAAGGCGTGTGAGAATATCTCGTACACCGCCCTCGAACCATGTCAGATGATCGATACCGTCCGGTGGCTGACGAAAATAAAAATCTGTCTCTCGACCCTGCATCCTAAAGCGGGGAAAATATCGTGTCTACTCATTGTCGATACCGAAACGTTCACCAGGAGGCAAAATATCACCTCCCCGTGCAGCAGTCCTTCTATCGCCAATCTGTCCACCTGCAAGCATAATTAAACCATTTATTAGCATTTTTATTTCATTTAATTAAATTTTTTGTTTGTCGCTATGAATATAATTCGTGTAACGTAAGAATTACAAACTTATATTTGCCTCTAGTCTTCGATTCCGTCGACTGCACCCAGAAACCGCCGACACATTTCGTAAACCGTAAACATTTCGGCGGTCTCGGCACAGTGAATCGTGCAAAGCGAAAAACGTTCGGGTCCGACTCGTACCCTGTTTTTTCATTTTACTATTATTATCCCGTTTTTTTTTTTATTAAAAGCTTACCTGAATCTACCGGGTCCTCCTCCTCGTCATCGTCCTCGTCCTGCTCCTCCTCCTCTTCTTCTTCTTTTTCCTCGTTGTCTGTATTGCTATTGGTATCATCGTTTGAACTGTATTGTCGCGATGGACCTGCGACGGCTTCATCTGGTTCTCTCGCGGGGCCGGCCATGAAAAGACCGTTTGTTGTTTTATAACCGCAGAATGGTTGGGTTAAATTTATCCAACGATTCCGTGCGGAGCTCTGGAGATCCAGAGATCCAAAGATGTCACCATCTTTGTCCCTCCTATGATCATCTGAATCGGTTCTACCCTCCTCATCGAGACCATAGGTGTCGGATCCCATTTCTTCGTCTTCATACCGTCAAACTATATAAAAGTCTTATGAAATAAAGGAAATAAAATAAAAGTAATCAACGCTGTATATTACTTACGTCTTCCATTGAGTATGGGCTGCAGAGCAGGCTCAATCAGAATCAATAATTATATGATTATCAAACAATCCAGTATTCTGCGCGTCAACTAAATCGCGCTGATGACACTCGCACAGCATACCGCGAATTTAACGAACAACCGTCTGTGTCGGAAGTTCCCATAGTGATCTGTAAATTTCTTCTCCCCCACCGTGAACGCAACAATGGTCTATGCTTCAATATAAACTCTATCAATTTTCTTATCAATGAGCGCTTTACCACTCTGACCATGATTGTGCTGTTAGAGTAGTAGTAGTAGTAGTAACCACAGTAAATCAGACTATTAACTAGAGATTTTTCAAAGCGGTTCACTTTTATATATATTCCTTTAACACGCTCTTTCTCTCTTTCTCTCTTTCCCTCTTTGCATATACTGCATCGATGTAATGAATACGACTAACCAAGAAGATGGCCGCACACGATCACTTTACAAAAGTAAGACCTTGGGAAATATTTAGCGATGGTCATGTACGAAGTTATCGAGTTTCGCTGATGAATGTCATATTGCTTTCATCTCATTTCAAGGCACTCGGCCATGAGGAAAATCATCAAATTTCGTCGACGAATATTATTTAGTTTTCGTGACACATCTTATCAGTATGTCGAGATGTGCGTGTGCACATAGGTGTGCGAGAGTATGCAAGAGTTTTGGGATATATTAGTTGCTGCTATTACTAGGCTTTTGAGGGGAATGCGAAAAATATCAAAGGATATTGGTGTGCAATTTTCAGTCGTATGATTTGCAGTATCAAAAGAAGAGGCGATGCAACTAGATGATGGGGGAAATCTGTATAAAACGGAGTATGAACACCAGCGACGATTCATTCGAAAAGTTACAGTCTACACGGAAGCAATAAAAATGGCAAATAACGGTGCTACGTCTCACGCGATATCGCCATATATAGTGAACCCCGTTATGTACGGTTTAAATAAATCATTTGGTAAAATAATCGTCGCCGGGATCGAGTTAAACTCTACGTGTACACTTATACCAGTGGTGAAAATATTGTCGAATACTTTTACCGGAATTACACTCAGTGCGGACGAGTGGCGAGTGTTTAAAAGTGATTTTTCTCGCGTACAACAATATTTCGAAGCTCATGAGGCTGATGCCGAGAAAATGTGTAATACCCGCAATGAGCACACAACGCATTTCACACATTTAACCTCGTGTTACCAGCACAGAGCTGTCTTATTTGGTAAAATAAGCGGTAGCGCTAATGCGAAATACGAGAATCCAGAGGAATCTGGAGAATCGAAATGGAAACGCTTCCGAAAATAATCTCCAAAAATTGTTTTTAAGCGGCCTACATTTGATATGCTCGTCAAAATAAGTAGAACAATTGATATTCATATGCAGACTCTAGAGAGCAAAAGTGAAATGATCAATAAATAGTGGGCTTGGTAAAGAAAATCGCGTTTCTTTGGACAAAAATCTTTCTATTTCTCAACATAATCTCCTTTTAGCTCGATACACTTATTCCAACGATTTTCCAATTTTTTGATGTCCTCCGAATAATACGATTTCGGAAGGTCCTCAAAATAGATCTCTGTTTCGGCGATGAGGTTATCTATGGAACCAAATCTCTTTCCGCTAAGCTATTTTTTCAGGTTTGGAATCAGAAAGTAGTCGGAGGGGGCCAAATCTGGAGAATACGGTGGATGCGAAAGCAATTCGTATTTAAATTCATGAATTTTGGCCATCATCTATACGTTCTCTTTTATGGTCGACAGTGAGCAAACTCGGCACTCATCTTGCGGATTACTTTTTCATACCCAACTGATCACTCAGGATTGAAATCACTGAACCATTTGATATGCCTGTGGCCTCAGCAATCTCACGCACTTTTAGTCTCCGATCATTTAACACTATATCGTGGACTTTTTCAATTGTTTCTGATATGACGACCTGATTTGGACAACCTGGACGTTCATCGTCAACAATGCTCGTACGACCGCGTTTAAATTCAGCTGTCCAATATTTAATGGTTGATAACGAAGGTGCAAGGTCCATATAAACTTCGTCTACCTCCGCTTTGATTTCATTGTTCGTTTTCTTTTTCAAAAACAAACATCGAATCACTGCACGATACTCAATTTTTTCCATTTTTGTAAACACAAAAGTTGTTTGTCTTTCGACGCTGTCAAACGCAAACTAAACATCGCAGCGAGCTGAAACTTTGACAACAGTCATGTGAAGGATGGCACTACTAAACGTCGCTATTGATTTCTTTCCTCAACCCACAGATGACGCAAGGCCGACTATTTATTGATCAACCCTCGTATCATATGTCCATGAAAAGATAGTTGTCAGTGAAACGCCTCGTGCAGCAGCGTATGAGATCATCGGTTCCAAGGAATTCTTTGAAGAAGCGCTTGAGCACATCACGATCTTGCTGGCGCCACAGGATACGAGGCTTATGAAAATTATTTTGTCCGAAATAATTGTGCTGTTTCGTGGTCATATCGCTGATCATGCATCGAGTGTTGCGTTGCGAACGCAATAATTCTCCGTATTAAGACGACAAATTCGTCTTATAATTAATTATACCGCCAGAATAACTAGTCTGAACTAGACCTACACATACAAACACAGGGATCCACACCATACCATACCCACACTTATAAAGACCAACGATAAACTACCTTTATTTGAGCTATAGTAATACTACCAAGCAGTAAGACTATAGTCTCAAAAAAGGTGTGAAGAAGAATCCACGAGGAACCACATTAATCACTATATTCAAGTAGAGGAAATTAATGGGACAAATGGGCTACACGAGATGGGCTACAGGACGAATATCCATTATAGTAATATCCTGCTATACCGGCAGAACTTGGAAGAAGAGCGGGTAAGTCGGTATAAAAGGACACGACATACCAAAGTCGGAGAGCATTCTGTTCACAGACTATCGCCAACATCCGGAATTTACCAAAGGAGGAACAGCTAACCAACCGAAGGAGGACCAGCCAACCAGCTAAAAGGAAGACCACCTAGCCAACCCAAGGAGAAGCATCTTCAACCGTACCACTCCAAGGACCAGGCCTGTTACCTCTGAGCCAGCTAAGACGGACATCTCCCAAAGCCAACTACTGAGCCACCAGCCGTCCAAGCAGCCCAGCATCCAAGCCGATAAGATCTCCCATCGAATATAAACCAAGTGGTATGGATAAAAAATATATTAAATCCATAGGGACTTAAAAAGTACCCTAAAAACTAGCTAGAGACGCTCTTGTCGCATTTCCGATGCGCCGATGCACCAAGGATGCATTGCGCTAACGCCTCCACCGGAACAGCGGCGGGGCTAGCGAGTAGATCGCGTAGTCAGGAGAGCTCGAGCGAGAGCTCCGTCCTCACTACAGTCCATTCAATATAGGTATAGAATAGGCTACCTCCGAAGGCGAGGAATAATAACAGATCCGATATAGATATATTAACGACAGCAAGCCCATCAGGCTCTTTCCTTGTCTAGAAACTATACTGCCATATAACTAAAAGAAAATATTTCAATAATCCAATATGAAATCTCCTACTTCTGGCTGACACGATTATATAGGCTTGCGTAAGCCCGGGTCCAGTTTTTGTAAGGTGCATAATCACCAAAACTAAGTAAAAAGGAGTATATAAAAGGAATAAAAGGAGTATAAAGCTGACAAATAATTAAAGATTCGATTGTTAGAGATCTTTCTGAGATCGATAACACAGAGATCCAGGTGGCGCTGACTCTAACCGGGTTACGGGCTGCCAAAAATATTCCATCATAGAAATTTGGTCAATAACATTGTCGCTTAAGATGTATCACTTTAAAAAAGGAGTATATTTAATTATCATACAAATTATTTAACTTTTATCTGTCTAACGTGTCTAATAAACCATACTTTTACCTAATACTGAAGCCTATATTAATTTCCTCCCTGCTCGAGTCTGAACTAAAACCCTTTAAGAGTGATGATAACGTAAAATACAGTTACAGTATGTGCAGCTATTTGTGATAAAGGCACAGTTGTAAATAATTGTTTATAGTGTACATTTCGCTCGAAATATTATAAAGTAGAGAGAGAGAGAGGGAGAGAGGGAGAGAGAGAGAGAGAGAGATATATATTGATTGATGTTTATTAGCTATCTCAACGATTTGATGTACATAATTTACATGTTTATCTTACGTTTATATTGAACTTATTGAATTTCGCTTATAATAAATGCTTTTAACATACTCTTGTATTTAACTAGTTTTACATAGCTTTTAACCTCTGCTGGCAACGCATTATACATTTTCACTCCTTTGTAAAACATACTCTTTTGTGCACTTCTCGTTGTTCTAAATTTAATTACAATATTTTCCGCTTGACGCGTTTCCCGACTCGTTCTAGATTTAACAACTTGGAATTCACTCGTCAGTTCTTTCGGCAATCATTTCTTAACAGGCTTGAAAATAAATATACACACATTATAATACAGTCTCTGTCTCACACTCATAAACTGAACCGCTTGTAACATATCGTCTACCTTCGTATACCGGCTGCATTGCAATATGACTCGCATCGCTCTGTTCTGCGCTATCTGCAGTTCAACTCTGTCTCACCCATACCCACTAGCAGTGTTGCGCAATACTCAAAGTGCGGTGCTATGATTGCCTTATATACGACACATCTGGTGTATGCTGATATATATTGCCCTATCCTGTTCAGAAAACTCGTTTTTTTACCAATTTTTTTCAACATATACTCACAATGGTCTTTAAATCGTAGCTTATCATCTATCATTACACCTAAATATTTAATTACCTCCACTCGCTCTAACTCGGTTCCATCCCTGCATTTCAGTACAATATTGCCTCTCAATTCTTTTCTTACACTCCTCACAATCATATATTTGGTTTTTTCCGCATTCATGTTCAGTTTGATCCCATTCATCCATCTTTCCACTATGTTTAATGCCCCATTCATCTTTCTTTCCACCTCCGTACTACTGTCTCCAGTAACATATACTAGTGTATCATCAGCAAACATTTTTATTTTACAGTCTTCTAGACATATTTCGACTATATCATTTATATATATAATGAACAGCAGAGGCCCTCATACGGATCCTTGTGGTATCCCGTATTTCGTTGTAATAATTTCGGAAAATTCCTTATTAAACCGTACTCTTTGCGTTCTATTGTTTAAGTATGACCTAAACCAATCTAACACTTTACCTCTAATTCCATATTAAAACATTTTTTCCGTTAACTATTCTCTATCCACTGTCTCAAATGCTCGTTTTAAGTCCATGAACATTACTCCTACTATTTTCCCTTCGTTAATGTTTAATTTCCATTCGTTTATCACGGTTTGAATCGCCGTTTCACACGAAAATTGTTTTCTAAAACCCGACTGATGCTCTGTTATAACCTCATTTGATTCCAAATACTCTTTGATTTGACTCTTTACTAACAACTCTAGGACCTTCTCGTACAATGGCAACATATTAATTGGCCAGAAATCCTTCGCGCTATTGGCTTTCTCTATCTTTGGTATTGGTATGATCGTGGACGGTTTCCAACTATTAGGACAACAGCCCTCCCTTAGGGATTCGTTAATTACATCAACAAACTCCTGTTCAATTGCACTGAACGCCAACTGCAATATTTCGCTTGATATTTCTTCTTCTGTACCTTTCTTCTTCGGGAGTGCTTTAATTATTTTATCGAGTTCCTGTATTCCGATATTCTCGAAATTTTCTATGCTTCTTTCGTTTCCCACGCCTCCACCTATCAAGATTCTTCTGCTACCTGGCCTTCTAGATGCATCTCTCTCTATTCAGCTTACTATGTTATTAATACTTTCAACGTAAAACACATTAAATTTGTCAACCGTCCTTCTCTCCGCCATATCGTCCAATATTTCAAAATTTATATTTCCAATTTCTCTCTCTTTGGCTAGTCCCCCTCTAATAAGTTCTTTGAAGGTTTTTCACATTTTTTTAGGGTCGTTCTTATTGCAGTCTATCATATTCTCGTAATATTTTTTTTCTCTTTCCTTATCAATTTAACTACTGCATTTCTTTCTACTTTAAACTGTTCCCAGTTATCATCCTTTCCCTCATGAATTGCTTCCCTATAAGCATTATCCCTTTTACCTGCCGCCCTTCTTATCTCATCAGAGTACCATTTTTTACCTTCCCATATGTTTGGAATCCTAACTACTTTTTTTTGTGCTACTATGTCCAAAGTATCTACTATACTATCGACAAGCATCTTTGCCTTTCGATTTATATCTCCATCTGTCTATTGTCGCACAGAGTTTTTCAACACTGTTGTAAACTCTTTCACGTCAATTTTAATATAGTTCCTGATATTATATTCTCTCTGTTTACTCTCTGTATTGCTCGTTCCTAATACTACTTTTATTCACGCATGGTCTGTTATTTTTGGTTCGTGTTCTACATGCACTTGCACGCTTGTATTTGCAAATACAAGATGAATAATTGTTCGACTATCCTGCGTTATTCTCGTCGGCTCGTTTACATACTGTTTCATCCCTAAGCTTAACATTCCTAATATTAGTTGTTTTTTATAGAACGAGTTTCCCTTGACATCTAATGTAAAAATCTCCCATTATTGAACAATCTCCTTTTATTGTTAACTCTTCAGTTATATCCTCTATGAATCCTATAAATTCCGCATCTGACGCACTCGGCGAATGGTACACCACTATTATAACTCCTTTATATATCTTATCATTGACCTCTATTGCTACACTCCAGCAGTTTGACTCAATTTTATTCTTCCTTACTAATTCATATTTAATACCATCTCTTACGTATACTATAGCCCCTCTTGTGTTTCTATTTTCTGCATCGCACCTAATTGCACTATAATCCGGCATATACGAGCTTCACTGTCCCCGATTCCAGCAGTCACCCTCATTTCTGATAACGCCATGATTGCAGGTTTCATTCTATCAACCACCTGGTGTCGTATCTCTTCGTTATGTGCTAAAAGACTTTGCGTATTCGTGTACCATATCGTCTCTTCCTTTTGTGATTGCTACTCTATCCAGCCCGTTCTCTTCTTTTCCTCTTGCAACGCTCTTTTGTACGTTGGACATTCCCGGTCCAGCGCACTATGTTCTACATTTATCTTCAGATTGTACGTTTGGTTTTTAAACACTCACTCTTATTTATTGTACACTCTCTTGCGTTGTGTTTTCCTGCACATTTGTAGCAGGTTTCTCCTATGTACAATTCTTTGCACTGTACTAGTTCACGGTTCCTATCCATTATTTTATGCTTATTCACACACCCTTGGTGGTAAAAAAGTTTCGGACAAATTTTGCATCGTACTACATGGTTTTTGATTGCTTTTTTGCAAGCGGAGCACCGATACTCGTCGTAGTCGCCCGTATTGTCCATGTTTTGCTGTAATAGCTGATAAGTTACCGACGCGTACACCTGTACATACCAACCGATAACTATATCATAATCACCGTGATTGCCGGATCACTCCACGTATTACTAATCAAGTATCACCGTGGCAGAAATAATAGTCGCCCACACCACATTCGTCGAGTGAGAACTTTTGGCGCACGAATATGTTGCTAGCACCGTTAATACGATAGCTACCAAGCCATTCGCTAGATCGAAGTATTCACCACACGAAACCGATCACATTGATATAGTTTTCATACTATTATACCACTTCATTCCAGTATATAATTATCAGTATTACGGAGCGTCTGACAAACACGTCTGCCTCGTCTGAGAAAGAGAGAGAGAGAGAGAGAGAGAGAGAGAGAGAGAGAGAGAGAGAGAGATTGATTGATTGATTGATTGATTGATCGGTAGTTTATTTATGCCTTGGTAAACCTTTGGCAACATGTGTATAATATTAATGAAATTATAATTAAATATAATTAACATATGTTATTAATTATAGTAAAATTAGAAAATAAATCAAATATAATTAAGAAATAACAAAGTATCCAAATTCAAATTATAATCTAAGTAACAGAATATTAGAATCAAAATGAAATCAAATAACAATGTATAAAAATATATAAAAATAAAAATAAAAAATATATAAAATATATTATATATAACTATAGATAAAAATAAAAAATAAAATAAAATAACAAAATATAAGAAACATAAGAAATCTTAATTTAATCGATAAATAACAGAATAACAAAATATCACTAGTCAAATCAAAATATGTACCATTTAAGTATAATAAACAAAAATTCTAGAATTAACAATGTAACAAAAAATATTAGACTAAATCGACATGGTCAAACAGATGAGCATATAGACGTATCTTAAAGATATCTAAGCTAGACGACGAAGTAACAGTTGTCGGTAAAGAATTCCACAGAGAGATTCCTGAGATGGACGTTCCACCCTGACTTTGGAACAACTCTCGAATTTAGACTGGTGCTTTTTTACCGATAACATTGTACATACAAATACCTAGAAAATAGATGCGTCGTGATTTAACAGTAAGCCAGCCAAGTCTACGCCTATAAGGTGTGATGTGCGTGTCAAGTCGGAGATCAAAAATAAAGCGAATGTTCTTCAGTTAGGCCATGATAGACTAGACAACAATAATCTAAAAGGGGGAGAACAAGAGAAGTAATCAGCAGTGTTCCTAATTCATGCGAAAGCGCAGTTCGATGGAATTTTAATCTGTAGATGGTAAAGTGAACTTTTTGTGAGATATTCTTGACTTGAGTTCGCCACGATAGGTTGCTATGTAGCATCACTCTTAAGTTTCGCACCTCATTAACAAAAGGGATAATCGTATCATTTGAAGAGATGGGTGGTACTGCGCTGAAGTCGAATTGCCGAGAATAGGAATTGCTACCGAGTACAATAACTTTCGATTTGGCTATATTAAGCTTCAAACCGTTACTAGCTGCGAAGTCAGCAATGGCATATACATCTTCGGATATTAATTTCAGGCCTTCGGCTAGTTGGGATGGTAGGCAGCTGAGGTAAATTTGTGTATCATCAGCGAAAACTATGTGTTGAGAATGATGAAGAACACGACCTATGTCGTTGATGAAAAGCGAGAAAAGTAGCGGACCAAGGACCGAACATTGAGGTGTTCCCGAGGTAGTAGATAGCCAGGAAGAGCAACTACCATGCTCATCTACCACCGCTTGTGTCCTCCCTGTCAAATAAAAAAAATCCAGTTAAGTACTGGTCTCGCAAACCCTATTTTCTTGAGTTTCAAAAGAAGTGCCAGATGGGGGACAGTATCAAACGCCTTACTAAAATCAAATAGGATTAGGATGGCAATATGCCTTTTATCTATATTTCGCGTAACATCTTCACATATGCGCAGTAGTGCAGATTGTGTACTATGACCGCTTCGATACCCTGTTTGACGTGGGTCGAATATTTTATTCTCCTCAATCCAATCCGTAATCTGCGTGTGCACTAGTCGCTCAAGTACTTTCGACAGCTCACTAAGATTCCCGATCGGTCGCGTATCAGACGGAGTGTTTTAATCTTGGATAATGGGCGAAGATAAGCTTTCTTTCAGCACTTCGGAAACTCGGACAATTGTAGTGACATATTAAAGATATTCGTCAGTAATGGGCATGAAGCCTGGATTGATTTGATAAACGTAAAAGACTTATTGTTAGAACTAGAGGAAGATCTAATAACGGAGCAAACTTGGTCTGTAGTCATTTCAGCGAAATGGTATCCATGTTGTGGTGACTGAACAACTGAACACAGAGTACTAAACTCACTATAAGAACATGGCAGTAGTTGACTGGACACAGTTGAATAAAAAGCATTAAGTTCATCCGGTTCAAAGAAGTTGAGCGGAGATGGACGTGAAGACTTAGCTAGACCCAGTGTTGCTAACGTCTTCCATACTTTATTCGGTTCAGTAATATCAGTCAATTTCAGAATATAATACTGATTTTTAGCTTGTTTTATATCATTCCTAAGTTGGTCTCTATGCTCTCTGAAAATAGATAGATCTAGAAGGTTGTTTGATCTTCGTACTCTAGTATATAATCTATTTTTTAAAGATATGCGGTCTCTCAAGTTTTGTGAGAGCCAAGGCGCAGGCAGTCGACGTACACGAAGAGTTTGTAACGGTGCATAATTATCTAAAGATCTTAAAAATATCTCTGAGAACGTATCAACAATCATATCAATACTGTTTGGTGATGTATGTCGTCTTAAATTATCAATAAAATTTAAGTTTGGATTGCAGTCACGAAGAATGGGAATATTAAAACTATTTGACAATGAGTCGCAAAAACCTGTGACATCTAGATTTTTATAAGCACGGCAAGTGATAGTGCGATTAATTATGGGTTTAGTATCGAACTTGTAACGCAGTTCTAGCAGGTCATGACCTGCTATGTACGGTGATTTTGACTTAACAAACGATTGTATCTTATCTTCGCTATCGATAATGAACACATCAATCCACGAGTCTGAGGTCGCAGTATGATGAGTCGGTAGTGAATCAACAATGTGAAGTGACTGTGAGAAAGCTAAATAACGTAGATATTTCGACTCATAATTATTACTAGTTCGATCACAGTTGAGATCGCCAGCAATAATAATATTGTTATAAGCATGAGAAAAACAAGATAAAGATTGCATGAAATCTCCGAGCATTCGACCTTTCGGTCGTCTATACACAGATGCGAACAACAGTTTCTCTTAATTTGACCCTGTAATTTCAATAATTAAATATTCTGGCCCATTCGAAAACTCTATCGGCGAAGATGTCACAACTTTAGTTTTTAGGGACGAATGAACATAGCATGCGACACCGCCTCCTTCTCTACCTTCATGATCGTTGCATATAAGAAAGTAATCATTTATTCGTACTAAGTCATCTGAAACATACGAATGAAGCCACGTTTCACACACAGAAATAATGTGGAAAGCGCGCTCAGCAATAGTCGATTGAATGAGTTCCATATGTGCTCGCAGTGACTTAGCATTGAATTGAGCGATCTTTGAACATGGAGACGACAATAAAGGAGATGCAACCGATCGACATGTAAGTAGTCAAATTAGTTTTTCTAAATCTGCAGGCGTAACAATGCTGATCGAAGGTTGACCCTCGCTTTTTCTAACATAAATTACTCCCGAGCGTGTCAACACAGATTTGTATTTTCTTTCAGCCGCTCGTGTTTTTGTAAGGCGTAATAGATTAAAGAGCGCTGCAGGAAGATACTCATTTACATATATTGAACCACGTTGGTCTGTATCAAAAACTTCATTAAGCGGTAGGTTTTTTTTGGCTCACTTTTTGCCGATGATATATTCTCTAACTTGTTGCGATTTTAAGGTCACTAAATAAATGTTAGGAATATTGTGATTCGCATTAGATGTCATCGGTGCTGAATTGTTCTGTCCTACAATCGTACGATTTTTTTTTGTCGAAGCTGCGAATTTCTAAGACGTCACTTAGGAGATTCGTGACACCAAGAGCATGAAAAACCTTCTCGACAATAACTTGAGGTGTGTCTTCAATAAATGATGGCACTCCTGATATGGTGACTTCTGCACGCAATAGCGAAGAAGATGAAACAGATGTCGAAAACTTTTGAGGTTGATCATCTATCTTCGATACATGATTTGACAATAATTCCAGACGTGATTTCATCGAGTGGTTGTCCTTCACAGTCTCCAGGGTGGTAATACGACTAATTAATGCCTCATGGCTAATAGCAAGATCAGCAATTTTGCATTCGACACCAGTGAGTGACTCCTGGATTTTCTCTAATTTGTTGTCAGTAGAAGCGCTTGATAATTGTATTTGACGCATAACGTCGAGTGATGATTGCAATTGGCGCATAACGTCGTCAAGAGTGATACCTTTTGATTTCAGAGGAGAGAAAGAGAGAGAGAGAGAGAGAGAGAGAGAGAGAAATGTAAGTTATCACAGTCCTAAAACCGAAGCATCAGCAAAGGTCTGCGATAGAAAGAAGACGGAGCACACATCTTTGTTTCATTAACACAGCAGATCATGGAATACGTGCCAATGTCGATTAGCAGCAGAGCAGCAGAGCTTAGTAAGTAAAAAATATAAAATAATTAAAAAATCGTGATTTAAAATCGTAATATTTATTTTTAATTATAAAAAAATAATGTCTTGCAGAGCGAGCAGCCCCTGCATATGAGCCCCTGCATATACTGTACAGATAGATCTAACTTCGGGAGAGAAAAGTGGCACCCGCCATCCTCATCCGCAGTTGTCGTCGGTGGCAGAAGATCATCAACGCTGCCAACTTTGTATAATGAGTCGTGGCATATCAGGTAAGATAGTATCGATTATTCTGTACACGTTGTTTTTATTGACCAGTGCGTTCAATTAAATACTTGTTTCATTCTTTTTTCAGAAGTACACTGTGATGACAACACCCACAGCGAAAAATAATTTACAAGCAATATTACGAGTGATAATACAAAATAATTAATTAATTAATAACAATAAAATAAAATGAACGGTGGAGGAATCTCCGAGCGCGGATTACCGTGTTTGCAGGGCTGTTGCATACGACGATAAATGTGTAAAGTGCTTTCCATAAAATATTGATTAATTTAAAAAAAAATACCTGACTTTACTGTGTCTCTTATTTTTATAGCGTGGAAATTGGAGAATTATAATTGAAGTCTATCTCTCTCTCTGTGAGGGATCGTATTCTATATCTTTTACTACAGAGCAAGCGCTTCGCTAGGAATACAGCGCAGGGGTGTACATGCTCAAAAACCGCTTTCGTTGCATTCGAAGTGATGGATACCTAGTTATGATTCATAGGAGGTTGTTATCTTTATTCCCGTAATACTCTCTAGCAGCATCTCGAGTATTTAGTCTATCTTTGGCATCCTACTTGCAAACAATAAAAAGCAATATGTATCTGCGATACGGCAAGGAGATTTTAAGCGACGCGTTTTGGTGCCGAGTAATGTTTGTCAAGAGTGTGATGAGCGTGTTTCTGCGTACACAGGAAATGTGCGATGCATACGACGATCTGGAAGAGCTCATACGTAGCGTGTATTTAGTGGAACGTCGTGGAAGACCCATTGAACTTGGGGAGCTGTATATCGGAATGTCCTGTATAGTGCCTCATTTCAATAGCGTTGTCCGCGGCGAAGTGATTTACTTGGACTTTGATGGGTACTGCGAGGTGTTGTTAGTCGATTTCGGCGAAACTATTTACATCGATTGGTTTCACCTATTTCATCCGGAGCCTCTCGCAAGTATGCTGCCGGCTCTTGTCATGGAGTTTTTAATATACGGACTCGAACGCGTCGATGTTGCAGGTATTGAGCATCTCGTCGAAGAAGCGTGCGGTAAAGATGCCTTGATCGCTGTCATGATGCGACCTCTTGTCGGCGATAACGTTCCGCGGGTTCGATTAACGAACTGGGAACGCGCGGACGTGGCAGCGGTTATTATAGAGGCCCTCGGTGATGAAATAGACATCGGCTACGATATCGATGCCGTGGACGAGGGCTTTGACGAGGACATAGTAATAAATTAAAGACACGTCGCTGCGTGTGTATGTGTGTGTGTGCGTGTGAGAGTACATTCGAGAGACAGGAGTTTAAAATCGCTTTGGCATGAGGGTAGATGCCTACAACAGCTGTGGTGGTGAGTACATAATTTTATTCATTTTTCCAAGTTTGTGTACACCTTTGCTCCATCCTGCTCTTATCTCTACTCTTTTTCGTTCACCAGAGTACCCACACCACCTCACTTTACCATCTCCACGTTACCGACACTGGTTAAGCAGAGTCGGTAGCGCGTGGTGGGCGAAGGAGTGGGAATAGGAGTGGGATGGAGCAAAGGTGTACACATACTACTCACGTCTCCTATGAGATCCCCCTAATATCTACGAACGGAGGGTGAGCCCTATTCAAAATATTCTAATGATTTCAATATTCATATAATGAGCGGGTTTCACCATATAGAGCTATACACTTAATTTCTTTCACAACGTATAATAATTGCGTGTCTACGCGATTTCCTCATTTTCTACGGACGTAAAATAATTCCTGTGCTATAAATTTCTGCAGAGATTTGACTATTGATATGGCGAGCAGGCGTCATCACATAGAGATTCACACTCAATTTAAAAATGGGAAGTTAATTATGGCGTGGACCAATTATGCCCCGTCTTCGCGCGCGATCCTGATGTTCTATCGGCTAACACCTGTGTATCCTCATACTTGGTTTCTCCGAGATAAATCATGAGATTTATCGAGAGACACTGGTATAATCATTGGACTCGGTTTTCACAGAGTTTATGCATTTATTTCCCCTATTGATCTGCAAGGAATATTATACTCGCATGAAATACTCTGTCTAAAAGTGTATTCGAGCAATGTTATATCTCGTACTACGGGTGTGGAAGAGCGAGTATTGTCATTCGTCGAGTCGGGTCTTGTGAGGTATGCCTACTCGACGTCCTCGTGTTTGTTATTGTTTGGCTTCAATGCTACGAGCTCTTTTTTCACATTTGATACGGGGTTCGCAGTGTTAACCAATGACAGGTGTCTTGTGCACCTTATACTGAGGTGTCGAAGTCGCTGTATTAAGACGCGAATCACCACCTTAAGAGGCCTGTGATAGGTCTTGTATACCAGACTCGCACCGAGGTATCAGTGTCTGACAAGGGTTTGTCAATCCCTGGTCCATACACACTGAGAAGCATGCAGGCACACACAACCGTATTATACGTGCTTGGTCGAGCAAGCTGGGACGTTATGCCGGGGGTACTCTGACACGCGTATTTTTGCCTCTCAAGAGACGGACAGCTACGTCGCTATGCGTGGGGCCCCGTTAATGAGAGATGCCCTAACGCTGCAAATAGTGGTAGCCAAGCGCCATGAACGGGAACCTTGCTATCCACAGAGTAAACCTAATTAGCTCGGTCGACCAACTGACGGCCACGACGCAATGCGTGGGAATCGGTTTATCGAGTGAGCACTAAAGTTAATAAGTAATTGTCGAACTTTCTTAAAATTATTTTGTGGGGTGGCTGTCGGCCAGCATTTCGCCTTTAGGATTTGGATTTCAACAAGATCTCTGGAGCTTATGGTGCCGTATCTTATATAGTTTTGCTCGTAGGCACTGAACGGGCGTTTTCGGGGAAGTCACGTGATGTTTGTCACTTGATGTCGTAGTGAGAGGTATGCGGGGTGGTGTATCGGTGTTTGGTTAGACCTTTGAATTTTAGCCATTCTTTCTGTTTTCGCTGGGCTAGGAAGCTTAAACCAGGTTCCTACGACGTTTTATTTCTCGCCTCTGCGCTACTTTCCTACCTGTTGTATGCTTATTCTGTCTTCGTAGTTTTTAAGAGTGCATTTTTGTATTTTGTTTTATTTTTTTATCGGACTAGTTTGTTTGAATGGTTTTTTGCTTGTGAGTTCTTGTCTAAAACTCGTACTTTTGGTGTTTTTTTAATTGTTTTTAGATTTGTTTTGTGTCTTTATCGTGCTTTGTTAGTTTTCTCATGATGGTATTGCATCGGGGGAGGTGTTTGTGCTTTCATTCGATACCGAGGGTTCATTTTTGTGGTCTTTTTGTTTTGGTGTTTAATCGTGTGGGGCTGCTGTCATGTAGTTACATGTGACAGTACCCTGTGTTTTCGCGATTGGTTGGATTTCGTAGAACTGTAGATGTTTCCTCGCTCACCGTGTACCTGCCTCGTAGTAGGCTTGGTAAGCCGTACCGGTTCCGCGCGTGGGGTCTATGCACGGAGATGGGGCTTCGCCGCATGAGGTAGTCGCTCTAATTGGGTGATCGCTTATTTTAGCGGTACTGCCTACGATTGAGTACTATCCTCGTAGGGTGTTTTTAGCTGATGCTTCGTTTCAGCCTGCTTGCCTCTTTTGTTGTACTGGTTGTTCGGGCGCCTCTGCCCGTCTTTATTGTTGAATTGTTGGTTTTATTTTATTATATGTTTTTGGTTTTTTCAATGATGAATATCGTTTGTGCGTCGTGCGTAAACTATAATGCTTGCAAGGAATTAATCTTATGTGAGTGTTTGCTTTTTATAGGTGTTTCTTGTTTTATTATTTGATATGTATTCGGAATGCCCGCTTTTTTCCAAGTTTATTGCCTGATAAAGAGCTTCTAGACAGTATAGTTGACGGGGGAATCTTTTTCTACGATGGTGTACGGCCCCGTCCATTCGGGGGTCAGCTTGGCTGATCTCCCGGAGCGTACGGTCTCATCGTATACATGTACTCGGTCGCCCATGCGGTAATTGTTGTCGGTCTTCCCGGAGTCGTATGTAGCAATAGATCGTTCCTCAGCTTCATATACGAAGGCCATTTGAAAAGTTTCCGGCTTCATCGACATACAATAGCTGTAGAAAAAAAACTCTTTCGCCTTTCGATAAATTGGCCTTGACATATATAAACCGTAAAAATTTCAAGTCATTCTAATCATTACTTTGGCTATGGCACTCTTACAAAGTTGTCAGCTAACATTGTCTGTCAACAATGGAAAAATTGAGTATTGCACAGTGAAGAAATTCTTTCATTTGAAAGGGAAAAAGAGTCAGGAAATAAATGATGAGTTAGACTCTGTATACGGCGAAGCCCCCCTTCATTTCCAATAGTCAAATATTGGGTGGCCGAGTACAAACGTGGTCGTACAAGCATTTTAGACCAGGAACGTTCCAGGCGCCCGAAAACCGTTACAACTGACGAAATGGTCGATTTAGTGCTTGAAACTGTGATAGAAGATCGTCGATTGATTGTTAAGGATATTGCTGATGCGTGTGGGATATCATTTGAACGGGTGCACAAGATTTTACATCAAGATTTGGATATGAGGAAATTATCCGCGCGCTGGGTGCTGCACTTAAGGCAAAGGTCGTTTCTCTCTGCAGGAAAAATGATGGCGACAGTTTTTTGGGAAAGCCGTGGAATATTTCTTATCGATTACCTTACAAAGGGTGAAAAAATCAACGGACAGTACTATGCTGCATTGCTAGATAAATTAGAGGCCACAGTTAAGAATAAACGTTCGCATTTTGCATACAAACAAATCCTGTTTCACGCTCGGATAACGCTCGGGTTCACACCATGCGCGGTTGCAATGTTAAAATTGAACAAATTGAAGTTAAAATTGCTTCTGCACCCACTCTATTCACCAGATCTGGCTCCCAGCGTCTTTTTCCCGTTTCCAAATTTGAAAAAATTTTTCGAGGAAAAAAAAAGTCAAATGCTGAGGTGGAAAACACTGTAAACCAGTATTTTTCAGATTTAGATAATCGATTTTTTTCTGACGGTTTAAAAGGATGGGAGAAACATTGGACCAAATGTATCAAGTTGCAGGGAGACTACGTCGAGAAATAAATTTTGTTTTGCTTCAAAATATGTGTATTTCTTAAAAAGTCCGGTAACTTTTCAAATAGCCCTTGTAACTTGTCACGTACGATGGTCCACATGGCGTGTAGTCGTCATAGGCGTAGGCACGGCGGGGCTCTTTCCGGCCGTCGGTAGGTCTGCATTGCGTCCGAACACCAGCGTATACGGGGACATTCTTGTCCCCGTATCTATAACACCACGTTATAGATAAAGAACGCGTGCGGTAACCATTCGTCCCAGTTTCTTTGGTCCTATTTTATGAAATTCTTTATATTTGACGAGACCTCTATGTGATCGATCCAGCGCGCCGTTCATTTGTGGGTGGTATGCCGTGGTTTGAATCCTCTTTATGCGTAATAGGCGGCATACTTCCTTGAAGGTCGCACTGAGGAAGTCCGTACCTTGGTCTGATAGTAGTATTTCTGGGGTTCCGTACTGACAAATAATTTCTTCTACTAAGGCTTTGACGACTGTCGGTGCCTCCTGATTTGGTACTGGCACAGCGGTACTGTACTTCGTGAGGGCGGCTTGGAACGTGAGTATGTACTTGTTGCCTCCAGACGTTTCTGGTAGCGGTCCTACAATGTCTACCGCCATCGTTTCGAACGATCGTGTTAGCGTATCCGTAATTACCATTGAGGCGATTTCTCTTCTCCTTCATTCATTTTTCTGGCAGGGTTCGCAGGCCGTGATGTATTGTTTCAGATCCTTCCTTATGCCGCGCCAGTCATACTTGGTCCGGATCTGCTGCAACGTACGCTTAATACCCTGATGTCCTCATATAGGGGTTTCGTGGTATTCTTTTATGATTTTCAGCCAGTCTTCAGCAAAACCAGTTTGTTTCAAAAGTGACAGTAGCGACTACTGCAAGTCGTACAGAGGATAATGCTTAAAGTCAGAGCTTATGAGAAAACTATTTATGAGATTGCAGAGCTTTTTGGCCACGGCGTACTTGTCATGAATAGAACATTTCTTAGCGACATCGTGGGTTTTCCTACTATGGCACAATGTGACACAGTGCACATATTTCTGGTGTGTTCCTTTGCTCGGATTCACCGCTTATACCAGAAATATGTACGTTGTGTCGCATTGTGCCGTAGTTGGAAAACCCACATTTCCGATAGCTCTTTTTGTCGCATGATTGTCCACCGAGAGAAAACGGTGATGCTTTATATTCAAGTTAACGAAGTGTTCGTATATACGACAACCATAATCAGAATTCTGTGTGTAGAATAAACAAAAACTTCTAGTCAATAAATCGAACAGTCTTTAAAAACAAATCCAGCCAAACTCCAGTAAATTAACCTTAATCTTAATGACTTACCTCGAATGATAAGAAGCTTCGAATCATGATGAATTTCATTTGATATTTTCGTACCCATAACCTCGAAACCCATCTTTTCGAATCCATAATTAATATTCAGCAATCACAAGTTTATGTCACATAGTCAGAATAGCCAACAAATAATGACAGATAGGAGGATTTTTTAGGTATTGTAACGCGGCAAAATATTCGTGTACTGCGTCCTCCTCGAGCTACGGATTCCGCACGATCTCGCAGGGCGTAAGAATAAGATCGCCGGACTTTGTTTAATATTTTTTTATTATTTGTACGACCGAGGTATGGAGAGAAAGAAAGGTCATTTTGTTTCTTATTCTTATGTATTTGTTGACTGTTAAACCGTGCGCGTGTTAGTACGTTATCCCGTTGTGTGTTTGAGTGTGAGGGATTTGAACGTTATAGACCGCGTCGCAGATTTTCCAGAACAACCGACTTTTATTGACTTACCTTATCTTATTTATTTTCTTTTGTTTATTTTATTCCATTGGACTTCATTTCATTATTTTCACTTATTTATTATATTGAAGTTTATTTCATTTGTAAGCTTCTGCAGTGGGCGCTCGGCTGTCGTCCCGTCTTTTGTACTTGGTCGCGAGGGATTAGTACGGTTCGATGCGTATCTCGCATTGCCAAATCGTGTGTTACTTTCAAAATCTTTTATTTTAATAATTTAGGGATTGTTATTATTATTTGGATGTCGGTTATTTAATTATTGTTGCTTTATTTTATTTTTTATAATTGGTGTTCGTTAATTGTTATTTAGTTCCTGATTTATTCTTGGTTTTGCCTTCATACGATTTGCGAGTTGGAAGATTCGAACAAGTAGAGGCTTCGCGTACGTGACCTTCCGGTGTCCCGTGATTATAGAGTTATTTTGTGTGTGTGAGATTAGTCCAGTATAGGCCGTATCGGGGGCTGAATTTCGAGACGACCTTTTGGTTGACTTTGGCGGATCTCGTGTTGTCTGGTCCTGCGAATGTTTGAAAGTAATGTATGAGTTACTTTGATAATTATACTTTCATAATTAGAGCATAATATGAGTTACTAGAATAATTAAGAATACGAATTGTTAACAAGCCAGAATTGATTTTACGGGATATTCTCGTTTACACTTCTTTTGTTTGTTATTGTAATATATTGCCGAATCAGTAAACATTTTCCTTTTCGTTCAAATAAATAAACGATCTGGCGAGTCGCATTTGTGAATCTCGTACTTGCGTTGTTGTCTGTATTATTTATTTTTTTTGTTTCTTGACTTGATTTATTAATTTTTATTTATTGACTTTATTTTATTGTTTTGTTTGGTGTTATTTATTGATTGTATTTTTATTGACTGATTTTAGTTATGGATTTTATGGACTTATAATCACCTTGACAGTCCGGACCAACCACTCCCCCTTGAAGAGCTGTAGCTAGCCTGAGCTGAGTCTGGTCAACCACCTCGTTATTTTTCCTTCTGGTCCGTAAGCGCCTGGCGCCTAGCTCGAAAGAGAAAAAATAAAAGGGAGGAAAAATAGCTCGGACCAGCTATAATCAACGTGGTGCGTTGAGGCACAAATTTACGTTACACATTTGGCGCCCAATGTGGGGCCTGGCTGTCAAGAGGTTTATTCAATAAAAATTTTTTTGCTTTGTTTCAACAATTAATTTTTTTTGTGTTTCGTCAAGTTCATTTAATTTCAGTTGTTGACGATTTCCATTCTTTTTAATTATTTCAGTTTTTCCTATATAAAAAAAAAAATTGTTTACATTTATTTATTTATCAGTTATATTATTCTTATTACATGATACAACAGTAGTAGTTTTTTTTCGATACCTTTACCAATCTTTTTTTTTACGTTTGTGGACCCGGGAGTTATATTCCATTTAATTAATTTTTTGTTATTATTTTAATTATACATCTAAAAAATGTTTATATCCATAATAATACATCGAAAAGTATTACTGGTGGTAGAATTCGGCAATTTATTTATCCCACTATGGACAGTAGTAGGCCTTGGTGAGACGCACGGTAGACCAGGCTCGTTCTCGTTCTATAGTCCCTAGCTCGGGGCCGGCCGTGTTTACGTTTTGTTGTGTGTCGTCGAGAGAGTAACAGTCTCCTGCATGGGAAACTGTAACTCCTGACCAATGTTATATTATTTCGGGCATTATAAAACTTTGAAATATCATTTCAAATTAGATGTGGTTCCAAGACATTGTCGACTGCGTTGAGCGAATTTGTGAGTCCCGGGTATATCGGGGAATTCAGAAATAACTGTCGTAGAGAGGTTTTGATCGGGAAGATAGCCCATTGCTCTGTAATAGATAATCATTTTCTGGTTATCGAGGCCGCTTCGCACAATTTAATTTTCTTGATTTTTTTTTTTTGGTTATAATAACTGTTTAGTTATTTTTTAAATTTTATTTTAACGGATAAAAAAGAAAAGAAAAGAGAACGTTTCCGTTGGCGTGTCTCTCGACAAGCAGATTCCGTCTGTGCTTAAATTATTATTCAGTTACGTATTTAATTGGCCTTATTTAATTGATTAATCATATATTTATTTATTTAATTGATTATTTATTCATTCGTTAGCTCCTTTTCCTTGTTTTAGACAAAATTAGCCTCTTTTTCTATTATTATCGATATTACTATTTCAACTGCTTTGCTCAAACCGTTTTAACTTTTAGACCATTATTATTTATTCGTTTGAATTAGTGGTTTGGAAAAATTAAAAAAATTATTTGATATATCTTTTTTAAAAATAAAAATCTAATCTATTATTTCTATTTATATTCACGGGTGATATTGAGGGTAGGCTCATCGTAGAACTCAGGCGTTACTTTTTCTTTCATTCCTTATCTTTATCAATTTCTTTTTTTTTTAGTATTTGTTTATTGTGGTTGTCTGACGTTTAACATTTATTTTTTAAAATTATTTCTATGATTTTATGCAATTCAATATTTGTTTTCATCTGATTTTTTTTGGGGTTTGTATTTTATATACCCTTTATTTTCATCAACCTTTTTTTATTTTGACCCTTGAGAATTTTATTAATATTGGAAGGAGTATTAGATCGGGACTGATTCCGTGAATTAAATATTTTCGTTATTTTTAATTTCTTGTTGGCTTTCCGCTATTATCCCACGTGGACTCGCCGCTTCTCCGTGATTGACCGTATTGTTTTTTTTTTTTTTGTATTTTATTTATATTCGTTAATTTCTTTTGTTTTGTTTTATCTCGTTTTCTTTATGTTTTCCTTGTACTATATTGTTGAATGGTATTTATTCGTTTATTTATTTCTGTACTTATTTATTTATTTTTATTTTATATTTTTTTTATTATTATCTTTCTTTTGTGTTTTGATTACCACTCGTATTTTGGGTTCACATAAAAGACGAAATTGCGTTTTCAGTTTTTACCATAATCTAAACGATCTTTCAGCTTGTACCCCGGGGAAAGAGAAAATTTTTAAACTTAATTTCTTTATTTGCTTTTTCAGGTTTAGTGAATTTTTTAATTTTTTTTTAACCACCAAGTTAAGATGGTGTTGTCGAGGACACCCGAGGAAATAGCCTCGCTCCCCGAGGATCAGGTGCAGGCAGAATTGGCCTCCCGAGGATTACCAATAGGGGGTACCTCCGCTGCTATGTGGGAGAGATTGTATTTTTCGGGCATTTTGGCAAATCCCCATGATTCGACCGCAGGGTTAGTCACCGTATACGAGCATGCCGATGCTCCTGGGCAGGATGCCGACATCCCGTTAATACAGGGGGGGGAATGAGAATGCGATGATCACGAATCCGTTCCACCATTCATCCCCAGTAAGAACGGATCACAGCGTTCCCGTCATTCGACGCCAGCGATCACGGCGTGCGATATCCTGCGGAAGTGGAATATCTCTTTTTCCGGTAGACACAGGGAAGAGGTGGATGAATTTCTCGCGCGGGTTGAAGATGGCCGAGGCCTCGTAACCATCTCAGATCAAGACTTAATAAGTTGTATACCCCTGTTTTTAAAAGGGATAACGTATAATTGGTTTAAATTAGAACGGTCCCGGTGGACCTCACGAAAGAAGTGCAAGGAGCCTTCCAGCAACGTTTTGGGGACCCCGATTTTCAATTTACGCTACGAGAGCAGATCCGTACGCGAACCCAGGGGGCGGAGGAATGGGTAGCAGATTATTTCACATGCATGTGAAATTTATTTGTTAGAGCCGTACCGCCGTTTCCGGTTGAAGAAAAGGTGAAGATCACTTTCTGAAACCTGCTGTCTAGACTCCAGGTGGTTATACCCTTAACTGATACCTTGGACCTGGAGGGTTTGGAAAAAATGGTAATGCGAGATGAGCGTAGCTACTTTGCCGCCAGCTCGTATCATGCACCTCCTGCTCCGGAGAGGTCAATGCTCCCGAAGTTCGCCTATCATCCACCCGACAGGCCAAGGAATCATGTCACTTTTGGGATGTTGGAGCAAAGTCCCGCACAGATACGCGAGAAAAACCCCGCCTCATCATGCCAACTTTATGGATTGGCCTAGAGGAGGAATAGTAGTGGCTTCCCGTGGCGGTTATTCGCTTGTGCCGGCTCGACCAGCTATCCGACCGGAAACTGCTCCGCTACCGAGACTCACGGCAGCCAGCACCAACCCGTTCCTGGCGGAGGCCCCAGCACCTAGAGAAGCTACGGGGACATCATCAAGTTTTCCCCGTCCCGATAGGCAAGTCATCTGCCATAATCGCGGGATCGCAGGCCACTTTTCGAGAGGATGCGCGGTGCGTAGTACGGTTCGATGCTACCGATGCGATAAGGAGGGTGAGACGACCGGGACGGCCCACAACTGCTCAGAAAACGGAGATGCGAGTCGCCGATAAGGGGAGAGGCGTCTTCTTCGATCCGAGAAAACTCCCCGGTACCCATACCAGAATATTTGTGTAGTCCAGTAAAAGACAAGAGCGGAGCTCGGCATGTCTTGATCATCAGCCTGGAAAGTTTTGGTTGACCACTGCCCGCGTTGATGGACTGCGGGGCGACCAGCTCGTTCGTTAGCCCCGCGGGACTGTTGAGGATGGCCAGGCTGGGCTATTCTAGATGGCCAATACCGGAACATCACAGCACCATCGCCAATGGACATCAAATTACCTGTACGGAGGAGGTTGAATTCAGCGCAACGTTGAGGAGTCGTTGGAGCAGACTCGCGGCACGAGTCTGACCTGACCTGCCTGTCCCGTTGCTATTGGGCCTCGACTCTCTTTTTCTGTTAGGGATCGGAGTGGATCTAAGAAGGCGCAAGTGGTTTTTCAGCGGGAAAACCACGGAATTCGACTTCCAGAAGAAAGCGAAGACGGTGCCATCGGCCAGTAACGTCATGGCCACAGTTTTTTGAGATGCACGCGGCATAATGTACATCGATTACCTTCCGCCGAAAAAAACGATTAATGGCGAATACTATGCAGCCGTACTGACCCGATTCAACGACGAATTGAAGAAAATACGTCCACATTTGGCGAGGAAAAAAGTGCTCTTCCATCAAGACAATGCACGCGTTCACACGTACCCAGTTGCCATGGCCAAAAATCATGAATTTAAATACGAATTGCTTTCGCATCCAGCGTATTCTCCAGATTTGGCCACCTCTGACTACTTTCGGTTTCCAAACCTGAAAAAATGGCTTGGCAGAAAGAAATTTGGTTCCAGAGATGACCTCATTGCCGAAACAGAGACCTATTTTGAGGACCTTCCGAAATCGTATTATTCGGAGGTCATGAAAAAATCGGAAAATCTTTGGAATAAGTGTATCGAGCTAAAAAAAAATTATGTTGAGAAATAAAACGATTTTTGTCCAAAAAAACTCGATTTTCTTTACTAAGCCGACTATTTATTGATCGACCCTCGTAGATCCGGATAAAACATCAGCTATCCTTGAAATCCCAGTCCCGAGGACGGTTAAACAGATCAGACAATTATTGGGAGCTACTTCGTAGTATAGACGGTTTATTCCCGAGTAAGCGAAGGTAGCTGGGCCTATTACTAAGCTTACCAGGAAGTGACAGGAATGGTTCTGGGAGGAGGAACAGCAGAGGGCTTTCGAACACCTAAAGAAAGCTTTGACAGAGGCGCAAGTGTTTGCACGTCCCGGTTATACTAAGAAGTTCACACTCCAGACCGACGCAAGCCTGACCGGCTTGGGAGCGGTTCTCACGCAAGAACCGGATGGGGCGGAATACCTGATTGCCTATGCGAGTCGCAGCATGACAAGTGCGGAGCGAAACTACGATGTTCGGGAACTTGAGTGTCTAGCAATCCTATGGTCAGTAGAGAAATTTAAACCATATCTGAATGGGTATCGCTTTACCGTAATCACCGATCACGCGAGGTTGAAGTGGTTACTGTCCCAGAAGGAACCGAAGGGGAGAGTAGCTCGATGGACATGGACGCTGATGAATTCAGGCTTCGATGTGTTACATCGGAAGGACTCACAAAATCAACTGCCTGATGCTCTGTCCCGAATGTTTGAATCTATTCCTCCTGGGAACGATACCGAAGAGGATGCCTGGCCTAACGTGGTGGGTTTGCTAACTCAAGCTTCTGCGAGCGTGTTGCTCACACTGCATCCCGGAGAAAGAGGTCCTTGGTATGAGACGAGAGTCAAGGACGTACGGAAGAATCCAGCACGATATCTTGACTGGAAATACCGGGATAATAAATTGTTCCCGCGACGAAGCATGTCTCATTTAGACTCGCCTGGCGCGATCTGGAAACTGGTTATTCCGCGACATCAGGGAGCGGTCATTCTCTACGAGAACCATGACTTCCCGCAAGCGGGTCATCTGGGAATCGACAAGACCTTCAAGAGGATAATAAGCTTCTATTATTGGCCAGACTTATACCGAGACGTCACCAGATATGTCCAGCGCTGTGACATCTGCCAGCATACCAAGTTACGACACGGACTATCGATGGGACTGTAATAAATTTATCTCTCTTGAGGGAGCGGTGAAACCTTTCGCCGCCCCTGATCGTAATATTTTAATCGCATGCATGTGCGAAATGTCTCCCAGAATAAATTTACAACTTTGTACAGATTAATGAAAATCCTCTGGGGAGGTTTGGGCAACTAGGAAGGAAGGTTCTCACATTAATGACTAGTAACACGTCGTTACATAGAAAAATCGAATGATGTTTATAATTCATAACATAGAAAAATTGAATAGCAATTATAAGAAGTTGGCAAATGTATGATGCGACACTCCAATGATGGGAGTAATTTTCACATATTTTATAACAATTAATTACAGAGCAAAATCGAATAATAATTATTAAATTCAGTAAATGTACGAGGTGACGCTCCGATAATTGGAGTCATTATCACATATTTTATATCAGGAGTACAAATTGAAAATGCGGGATTTTTTTCTATTTTTGAACGTTTATTCTGAAAAAATGGTAACAAATGAATTATTCAAAGTATTGTCCATCGCTAGCCACAACTTTTTCCCATCTTTCTGGCAATTTACGGATACCGTCGCGAAAAAATTCGGCCGGCTTGGCTGCTATCCAGTCATCGACCCATTTTTGGGCTTCTTCGTAAGAATGGAAGCGCTGGTCAGCTAGGCCATGTGTCATCGATCGGAAAAGGTGGTAATCGGAAGGAGCAATATCTGGGCTATACGGCGGGTGGGGTAAGACTTCCCATTTCAGCATTTGTAGGTATGTTTTGACCGGCGCTGCAACATGTGGCCGAGCGTTGTCATGTTGCAAAATTACTTTGTCGTGTCTTTGCTCGTATTGTGGCCGTTTTTCTTTGAGTGCGCGGCTCAAACGCATCAATTGAGTTCGGTATAGTGCTCCTGTGATGGTTTCGTTCGATTTCAATAGCTCATAATACACCACACCCAGCTGGTCCCACCAAATACAGAGCATGAGCTTGGCGCCGTGAATATTTGGTTTGGCCGTCGATGATGATGCATGGCCGGGGTAACCATATGATTTTTTGCGCTTCGGGTTATCGTAATGGATCCACTTTTCATCACCAGTGACAATGCGATGCAAAAAACCCTTCCGTTTTTGCCGTTCGAGCAGCAGTTCGCATGCAAAAAAACGGCGCTCGACGTCTCTCGGCTTCAGCTCATACGGCACCCAATGTCCTTGCTTTTGGATCATTCCGAGGGCTTTTATACGATGGGAAATGGCTTGTTGTGTCACTCCCAATGAATCTGCGAGCTCTTGTTGAGTTTGACACGAGTCTTCATTGAGTATTGCCTCCAATTCAGCATTCTCAAACTTTTTCACTTGGCCCGGCCGCTCTTTGTCCTCAACGTCAAAATCACCACTTCTAAACCGCACAAACCATCTCTCGCACGTTGAAACCGATGGAACATGACTCGGATAAGCCTCGGAGACCAATCGATGTGCTTCAGCAGCACTTTTCTTCAAATTAAAGAAGTAAATTAAAACTTCCCGCAAATGCTGTTTTGTTGGCACGAAACTCGACATATTGAGAGCTCAAAAAAACTATGAATTTGACACTGCGACAAATTGACACATACTGAAAATTAAAGCTATAAGACGTAGCTTTGACATGAACATAGTCACAGTACTGCCTGATGCGTATAGCGTTAGTAACGCCATCTGTTATCAAACCCGCATTTTCAATTTGTACCCCTGATAACAATTCATTAAAGAGCAAAATTGAATAATAATTATTAGAATTCAATAAATGTACGAGGTGACACTCCGATAATTCGAGTAATTATCACATATTTTATAACAATTCATTACGGAGCCAAATTGAATAACATTTATTAAAATTCAATAAATGTACGAGGTGACGCTCCGATTATTTGAGTAATTATCTCATCTTTTATAACAATTCATTACGGAGCCAAATTGAATAATATTTATTAGAGTTCAATAAATGTACGAGGTGACGCTCCGATTATTTGAGTAATTATCTCATATTTTATAACAATTCATTATATTGCAGGATTCGGGATGTGTTACTATGCATATGAAATTCTGAAGTAATTATATGATATTAAAAAAAGAAATCATTTCATAGAATACTTGAAGTATAATTGTAATACTGCAACAATGGGGGGTGATGTTCCAATAAAGGAGTTGTATTAGAACCCGCTACATTCCGAATTAAGGGAGATAATAAACAGAACGTCCGCGGAGGACTCGATGAGAAGAATACAGCATTAATTGTTTCGAGTAAATTATCTACTATGATCGATGTATATCAATAATACAAATAGAATGTTCAGTCAGCGAGGGATAACAGTGTCGGCACGACTTGCCAAAGTCAATACCACGCACTTCTTTTATATATAAATGCAGGCTACTCATGAGTTATTTCAATGATATTTATTCGTTCATTATGGCATTGTTTACCCTCAGTGCTGATCCAAGATATCGCCTTCGATTAATCAGAAGCGTGGCGAATTCGTTCACATTCGTGTACCGAGGTAGCGTATTTTTGGTTTGGCAGCTCATCGATGATCGTTGGCGTTCTTTTGAGCGCATCGCCGTAACTCCATTGATTATCGATGTCTGTTAGAATTCGTTGACACATTAATAGAACATACTGAATCATGGACGTATGGATCACGGAGGACCGTACGCAGCGAACAAGACATTGGGCGTCTTGTATCAACGGAAGTATGTCTTTACATCGAGAATACTGATTTTATTCCGAGCCTTGCGCACTCGTCGTATACCATTATCGCGTCTCGGAATGCTGGACTTCTTGGAAGCCCTCGTTTACAAGCAAAACGTTCGGTGTAACTGTCTATTGTCCATCGCGCACTCGCGGAGCCAAGAAAGCCCGTTTAGTGTTTATAATTATTGCGGGTCTCCCGGGCTAACCACGCGCGTTCCTGACCTTTGAAGGTCGCGTTTACTTTGTCGAATTCGCGAGAGTCGCACGAGTTATAACGTCTATTAGCACGGTATTTCGTCGTTACCTTACCATACTCACATATGGGGTGATATTTATATAGGCGAGTATAATGTCCAGCCACGCGTCGCTCGAACACACGTGAAGTTTTTCAGGACGACCATTGATTCCTTGGAACCGTTGGGTTGTATCGTGCTGGCGTCTTTTTCCTGTTGTTAATCGCAGAACGGGAGGGACGGGGCTCCGTGAAAATGGTTTTTAGTGGATCGTATGTGCCGCTGCTCCGTTTATGGGAGACGTGATAATCTTGGCGACGGTCCGCGATGGAATGTCTGGAGCGTACTTCGCATCTCACCCGGGTAGCGTTCTCGTTGAACGCGAAATGCTCGATTCTTCCTCGATAGATCTGCGTGCGAGCCCTAATTGCGCTCATTGCGCAGGCGACGCCGTAGATATAGGTATATTATATTTACGCGGTCACGGTCTCGCGTCGCTGATTTTATGGTAACGGGAGACTCCGAAAGTCGCGAGATGTCCATATAAGGCTAATTCATGTAGCCGCGTTTTCGGGATTCTTCGGCTAGTGTCGTATTGCGTCGCTACGATGGATTATGAAGTAGATTTATTTGTATTGGTGAGAATAAGATATAGCGATTCACACGACGGAATGCTACACGCAGTGCTTAAAGTATCAAATCGCTACAGGTCTGATGGGCCGTCGAGTTATTGAGGAACCATGGACGGTGGTGGCAGCGGACATTATGGAGAACTTTCCACCCAGTCGGTCCGGGTTTACCTATATTCTAGTAATCCAGAACCTGTTCACCAAGTGGGTGGAGTGTTCCCTATTGAGAAAGGCTACCGGGAAGAAGGTCAGGGAGGCGTTGAAAGAGTTGGTGTTTTCCAGGTGGGGTGTTCCGGAGGTTCTCTTGATGGATAACGGGACTGAGTTCGTCAACGTGAACTTACGGGCGGTGATGGCCGAGTATGGTATTTTCCACACCACTACTCCACCATACCACCCCCAGACCAACCCCGTAGAGCGGTTGAACCGGGTTCTTAAGACCATGATTGTAGCCTTCCTGGAAAACGATCATCGGTAGTGGGATTTGCATTTGGCAAAGTTTCGCTTCGCATATAACACCGCGTACCACTCCTCGATAGATACCGGTCCCACGTTCCTGAATTTTGGTCGAATACCACGACCTCACCAATTCTACTGGAGAATTCCCGGGAAAAAAGAAATAGTGGCGACGGATCCTCATAGGTGGTCGGCGTGAATGAAACATTTACAACCCTTCAGGGATAAGGTTCAGTACGACCTTGAGGAGGCTTACCGTAGGCAGTCTCTCCAGTATAACAAGCATCGTAGTCCCGTCACTTTCAAAGTAGAGGATAACATGCTGCTGCTTCACAGAATGTGGCAGTCAAGCTGGCTCCCAAATTTCCGGGGCCGTATTATATTAGCCGGGTTTTGTCACCAGGTGTGTACAAGCTGAAAGATCGTTCGGAAGGTTTCGATTGACAACTTGAAACCTTATCGGTCCCGTGCCCCGTTAACATTTCAGATGGAACCTCTCCGGCTGCTGAAGCGCCTGTCATTGCGATTGGACCAGGGGTATGACGGTCTCGTGCCGACGAACCGAGAGACGTAATGGCGCTGGACGCGGGAGTGGCGGATTCTGGAGAACCTGGTTCGTTCGCGTCCGGTGTTCGGGACACCCTCTCTCCCACTCCCGATGCTAAAGGTGGGGAGGGCGATGATTGGTGGAGCGAAAGGAGGTCGAGGCGAAGGAGGAAGGAGGGAGATCGGAGCCCCTCCCGAATCCGAACCCTGCCCACCGGGCGGAGGTGCCCGTGGGTTACGGTAAGCGGAAGGTGCCCCGTCCTCGTCCCGTCGACGTGGGACCGCGGATGACTTGCCACAATTGCGAGAAGGCGGGCCACCTGATTGGCAGGATGCCCGGAGACTCAAACGTGCCCCGCTTGCGGTTCCATGTATTGTAACATAGTTACACCCGCTAGCCCACTTTATTATGTCGGACGGCTATAAGTGCCGCGATTACGTTGGCAGCACCGAACACTGCGGGCACTAGGCCACCGAACCCGGACGACATTTGACAAAAACGGGCGACGTCACATTTAACGAATTCCCTTGCTACCGTAAACAACAGGTCAGCGACCAGCTGGCCTCGCTTGGTGGCGAGGGGAAGACGGGTGGCGCGGCAACGGCAAGTCAAGTGATTAGGAAATCGCGTTATATTTTTTAATTTTTTAAATCGTAAATCATGAAGAGTGGAATGGGGCAGCGGGGCAGGGTATAAAAGAGCCTGTAGCAAGAAAAAGGCTCTCTTATTCGAAGGATCTTTTCTGTGATAATGTGTAAATTTTTCCACAAGTACTAGTTTTTGAAACATTTTTTTTAACATCTTATTGAAATACGTGTCGTTAAATTAAGAAGAGAGAATCTTGGAAAGTGAAAAATAAAGACAGCAGAAAGAGAAAAGACAAGCGAGTCATACGAATAATATGAGAAATAATTAATGAAATTTCGCAGAAATTGACATTAATCTATTATAAAATTAGATAGCATCTAAGTGAATAGAAGTAATTGCATAGAATTAATTTAATAGAATTAAGCAGATAGTGTATAAGCAAATAGAATTAAAGCGCGTAGCATTTAAACCGGTAGGATAAGCTAGAAATGTATAAGCGAGTAGGTTTAAAGAGGATAGTAAGGAAGTGAAACGAGTGACAGATAGAAATAATTATAGGTATAATTGGGATATCGGCTTGAAGAGCGAGTTTGACGCGCTTCGTGTGCGTGTGTGTGTTGAGTAACAGGCTCACTACCAACGCACGGAACAGTAACAAACTACTGAGCTGGGTGTACCGAGAAATTACGTGAACGCAATACACGAAAAGAATCGTAAAGTAATCGCAGGAAATAACGAATTTAAATTCAATGTACTGGCGCTCCGTGCCAAGAACCGAGCATTGACATTTTTATGCTTAATTGCCTTTATTAATAAACCCTACTTTTACCCACCTCGAAGACTAAAATTAATTATCCTTGTGTTCGAGTTCGAATTCCCCCTTGGAAATAAAAATTAATGCTAATGATAAGAATTTACCGTTACACTACAAATAAATTATTACTTTAGTCCTGGTGGTTCACTGGGATTGTAACTTTGCAGATATCTTCGTTTCGATGTGTAAAGAATTATGAAAAATTACCAGTCAATGTACGTGCCGCGAGCCAAGGTAACACTCACAAAAGATGACCAGATCATTCAAATCTTCAATAAATAAATTATAACTTAATCCTCGCAGTTCACTGTGCTTCTTACTTAGAAGATATATCATCATTTTCATTGCGTATAGATATTTGGAAAGTTAAATTAATGAAACCAAACATTCGCCTTCAGAAACCAATACCCTGACATGATTCAATCTCCAGGACATGCGCGAAACATCAAAATAAATCCCCAATCCCACCGTTGATGCTCGTAAATTATTTTAATTCTTTGGATTGGCGTAAATAAAAAGATTGCTCCGACTCCGTGAATTTCTTCTTTCCGTTAGAGTTAATTGTCTAGTTTCTCCATTAGAGTAAATTCGTTTTATTTATTTCAAAAGCAGGCGCTGTTATTATGGATCATTGGAAAGTAGTACATGATTCAATCGTAACATAAGAATATATCGGGTGAGATTATTTCTTCAAGAAATTGATGAAAAGTTCTGTTAGGATCGTAGCTGCAGGTTCAGCCTACTGCTTTATTCATAATTTATTAATTTTACTTTGAAAGCATTTTGCTTCATGAGTCAGAACTACCTATTCATTTGAATCCTTGTATGTGTGTAGAAATGCACGGTGGAGCCACTGTTGAAGCGACGCCCAATGTTAATGAAAACCTCACTTCTCATTGGTCAACTTTCAACGTTAATAACTCGGACAAAAAATAAGGAAATAAAAAATTCAAATACACATTTTTTTCAGCTTTACATACTCCTCACCAAATACTTCGAGATACTTGCATTACACCCTGTATAAGTAATCGTATTGCTATTGCCATTTCAAAATATTTTCAATAACTGCTTCAACTTCCTTAATAGACGGAGAAAAAAATGCATGCATGTGTATTGGAATTTTTTTACGACGTATTATTCGATGATATGAATTTAGTATTAATACAATAGCAGAGAAAAAATGTTCGTGGTTGAACAATTTTTTCATAACAAAATTGTTATTTACAAATGGTTCAATTAGCGGTAACACATTTGTTTCAATCACCATCTTGTAGCGCAGAAAAAATTATTTGGAAAGTTGTTTCAAGCTTATACAAAATTGTTATATACATTTATTGATGTAAAAATAGATTTTGACAAAAAAAATGTTTGTATTATAATTTTTCAAATAGCAAAAAAAAAACAAAAAATGACATTGAATCAATGCTAGAAAATATTAAAATATTTCAATTGTTAGTAACAATTTAATAACAATAGCTGCGTTGAGAGAAAACACAACATTCTGAGACACTTCAAATTGAGTTGTTAAGTTTGCAAAAAAAAAATTTTTTAACTACAAGTCTATTGATAATAACGGTCCGAAACATAATCTCGTTTGTTTACTTTTAAACAACGGTGCTACGGTCGCATGTCCAGAGATTCTGTATTCAGAGCTTCAAAAGACGAAGAGATTCCAAAAGTTTGCACTTTTATACCGGTAACGCGTAAATGGAATATTACGGTCGACTGTAAAATATTTAAAAAGTTCTTATTGGGATCGTTTGCCGATAAGGAGATGGAACTCGCGTGAATGATGTAAAAAACACGTGAGTTTACGGTAAACGAGTAACTTGGAATCTATTATAAATAACGGGTAACTTTACGTTATTTGGTACAACACATGAAGCATAAAATAAAGTGTTGAATATAAGGTTTCGATGTTCTTGAGTCTCCGAATAGAAACCAATCAATCTATCTGGAATCAACCTTTAGACTGATTTTCGTGAATGCAGTTCCTAGCTGCATTTACCGAAAATCATTTGTGTGCAATTTTTTGCATTAGCCTATCGTCGCTCACCATGGTGAGTCCCCATGGTGTGTCAGCGTTCCTCGGTGGTTCGGTGGCGATCAAGCGATATATCAGTAGACTTTCTTTCCTGTCTTATTCGAAATGTAATGGAATGTAATGGAATGTAATGGAATGTAATGTAAAATTCCGTTGCTTAACCGCACGTTCTGCGGCCATTAGGGCAAAATTATGCCCGAATTACGACAAAACTGTCTACTTTATGGAAAATGTTGTGCTCTACAAAAATGTTCCTGTATATTTTTGTCCTAACAGACAATTTTGGCAGCGTAAGCCATGAAAATGTCGAAAACAGAAAAATCCGTGGTTCGGTAACGGTTTTTATTAATTTTTTTCAAAAATGTCTTGTGCTACAATCCCAACAACTTAAGACTTCATTATGTACATCATCCCGAGCATTTTCCATATTTTTTCACCTGGTGTTTAATCCGTGGAATTTATTAACAGAAGTTAACTGGCCTATGAAGCCTCTTCAGAAGTTTTAATACAATTGCTGTAGTATTGTGGACAAAAATAATAATATACAAATTTACAATAATCATATATCTTACATGGCAGAGATAACACTTACCAAATGTGACACAAAATTATATGACTTCAAATAGTAAGCTCCAATCATATCTTTTATCAGAGATATGATAAGAAATTCTTTTGAAAATCATCTGTTTAATTTGAGTAGTATGTGTGTTGAGAAATCAGCTCGCACGCGAGCATGGACACTCAACTCACGCGAGAGAACACGATCTATCGATCGCTTGGCAGTAGCGTCGTTCAACGATGCTCTCGAATAACTCAGCCATCTTGCCAATGTTCGCTGCTCTCGTGAAAACCGCCAAGTAAGCATCACCTGCCTCTACTCGGCTGGACATATTCTCAGTACCTTTCTCGGATATTCTCAACCCAAAATGTGCTCAATTGAACTCAAATTTAACAGTAAGGTAGCACCTTCACAATTTACACAAAACTAATCAAGGTGAGATGGAAAATTATTATTTTGTGCATCCTCAAATGTCGCACCTCGCCGGCGTGCGTTGCAGCACAGGCTGCTTCAAGCTCTCTTACCCTTTATTAAACACGGAACATCATTAATACAATTGTACATGCAGCACACCCAGTAAACTCAGTGCTTAGTTTTTATTTATATTAATTTTGGAGTTTGTTATTTTGAGTGAATATAGACCATTTTCTCTTTCAACATCGTTCGTCTGGTTATTTTTCCCTGTCACGAGTGAGAACTCATTTTTTTCCAATATATTACAGCTCACATACAGTAGCGGACAAAAGTTTAAGACGGAGAGGAAAAAAAAAGTAATCGTTGATTTTTTTATGAAAAGAATTGACTCAGTGGATTTTTTTTTTGTATTAGCTAATTAATCATTAATTCATATATTTATTACATAAATTCAATTTTGCGCGTAACAACATTAGATACAATAAACAAAGAAAACATAAATTTGTTTGATATCTTCGGGGACAAAAGTTCAAGACTATACGTAAAAAAATATTTTTTGGTAGAAAATATACAGATATTTTCCTCCCTTCAATACTTTGTCCACAGTCCATTATTTTTTATCACATCAGCACATCTTTGAGGCATTGAATCATTTAATTTTTTGCAGTCGTCCACAGTTGTTTCATTCCACGTTTTTTCAACCAAAGAGTACAAATCGTCAACATTTTTTGGTTTATTTCTTTGAACCCTTCTTTTTATGGTACACCATAAGTTTTCAATTGGATTTAAATCCGGCGACTGCGACAGCCACGGTAATAAAGTGATTTTTTTATCTTGAAAAAAACTTTTCACTACCCGAGCCGTATGCTTTGGGTCATTATCTTGTTGATAAATAAAATTATCACCCATATTTTCGTAGGCATACGGTAACATAGTATTTTTCAATATATCCAAGTATTGAAAACGGTCCATGATTCCATTAATTTGGCGTATTGGTCCAGGACCATTGCGAGAAAAACATGCCCACACCATTACGTTTCCACCTCTATGCTTAACTGTCGGTAAAACACATCGAGGATTTAAATCTTCGCCAATTCGACGTCTTACATACAGTATCCCGTCAGAACAAATTCGGTTGAATTTGGATTCGTCCGAAAATAGTACATTTTGCCAATCCTCACTTGTCCAATGCCGATGAGCCTTAGCAAATTGCAGTCGTAATTTTTTATTCTTTTTACTAAGCATCGGCTTCTTCCGTGGCTTTCGTGCTTTCAAATTGAATTCGTCTAATCGTCTTCGGACAGTTCTTACACTAATTTGTGCATTATTATTATTGGATATTTCAGCTCTGATATCGACTGCTGAACGAAAACGATCTCTCTCGCTTAATCGATGAATCCGACGATCCAGCGTTGGCGTGGTTTTCCGCGGTCTACCGTTTTTTGGTCGATCAAAATAGTCCCCAGTCTTCACAAACTTGTACCACGCTTGCTTACAAGAAGTTTCTGATCGATTCATTTGAGTTGCAATTGAAGAAAATGTCTCATTTTACTTCCGTAGAGACACGATTAGTTTTCGTTCAGTTGATGACAAATTACGGGCTTTACCCATACTCTTTTCGTACGTAATTAAACTTAAGACACTGGATGATACACCACAAACTATTTACAGTATTAATATATCAAATTATTGCGTGGATCGACTACGGGTATCTTGTTCGACAGATCGTCTTAAACTAATGTCCGCTGTTTACAGATGGTTGGAAGAAAAAAAAATTGTATAATCTATTGTAACGGTAATTTTTAACGTTATCATATATATTTTATTTTTCGTGGGAATTCGGGCTCGATCACAGGACTAATTAATTGAGACTTCTTAGTGGTTAACAGTAGGCCTTTATTCTAAGAAAAACAATTTCGTAAAAACGGCACTTTTTAATTACGGTCACTCGATTCTTATATAATGTTCGTCTAATTCCGGAATTTCAGCGATTATTTCGACGATTATACTTTGTTTTATGTTTACCTCTCACGGTATTCTCGTAGGCTTCCTATTTTTCTTGCACCGTAGTGTTGTCGTACGCTCGGTGCACAGATATTTCACACCCGTTGCTCTTACGCTTCACATTCGCTCTTTTTATAGGGTGTATGAACCCTATTTACAATTCTTTGTCAGTCACCCGTCTTCCACTCATTCGCGCGTACTTATTTTTCCTATGTTTTATACGACTTATTCTATATTTAATTACAATTATCCTATCTCTATATTTCTTAATTCTATCTTTCGGTCTCGAAAATCAGGGAGTTCCCTCGATTTTAGTTATTATGATTTCCACTTATTTGCACATAAATTCGCGGAATTTCGATGCTCGGGCTCCGGTCGCGTCGCTACGCTTCGGTGTTTCACTTCTCACACACACACCTCAGATTCTCAGTGTACAGAGTGTATGAACTCTGTTTATAATTCTTTCCCTTTCGCTCTTATTCTGTTCTCGCTCTTTCTCACTTCCACTCGCACAACGGATTCGGTCCCTTGATTACCGCTCGTTTAAAGACCGCACTGTTCAATTTATTCTTATATAACCGGTTTTCTTATTTCTATGCACTATTCTAAATTAATAATACTTATCAACTACCGAATTTCATGTATCCGTCTACCTATAAATCCACTAGATCATCCCGTTTAACGTCCTAATGAGTAATCATGTAATGCTACTCACTGTTCGCAGATATTTTCATGCTCTCATTAGCTTTTCACTCGACAAATTCTCTCACAATCTATACCCTGTTAAACTTTGCTAAACTGCCTAAAAGACAAGAGAGCCTCCCTGTCCCCGCACCGGCCTTTTATATGCCTCCCCTTACCTCAGTCCCCTCTGTACATTTTTCATCAGGATTTTTAAATCTAACGCCTTCCTTGGCTGACGCGGTACGCTGTTGCCCCGCTCTCCAACTTCCCCTCGCCTCCCAGCAAAATCAGTTGGTCGCTGACCTGCTGTTCTGGTCAGCGAGGGAATTTCGGAGCGGAGATAGCCCGAGTTTTTCTATCTCGAGGCAATGGCCTATTGCCCGCCAGCCTCGGTACTTGTGTACCGAGTCTTTCGCTGAGGTGTTTTTATATGACCTGAGTATACTTTTGGGTTCCCCTAGTCGCTTGAAATAACGATCGATGCTCTAGCCTTGTTTGTTCAATGTATTTCGTGCTATCTCGTCGCTAGTCATTTCATGAGGACCTACGCTGATATGTGTGATTATGTCACACTATATTGTTTAATTTGACGACCGAGACTTCTACATTATGAAGGTCAAACGTATACATGTATTGTAAAAAAACAACAAGCCGAAAGAAGCGTTAGTACTTGTATGACAGATCTATGAACCAAATTGTAATTCATCGTCTTAAACTTTTGTCCGCTACTGTACATCAAAACATCAGGATTCTCAAACAATGTACTTGTCAAAAAAAAAGTTTAATTATGAAATTATTTCAGTAAGACTGATATATTATAAATAGGTATTTAATTAAATGGAAGAAGATTCCCGTAACAAGGTTTTCCCGTTGAAAATTTGAGTTTTTCAATGCTCCGTGAGATGTGCAAAAGTTAGGTTCTGTATCGTAACATTAATTTTGTATTTTCTATAACGGTCATATTTGGTAAAGTAATGTGTATGAAAACCCACTAAGTATAAATTTTTATGTCAAAAGACAACTTTTCAATTTTGTTCACATTTCACAAGCGGCATCAATCCGAGAACCCGGTTGCGAGGTATAACAGACACTAATCCGTGGCAAACGTGTAACAGTGATGATAAATTAATTAACGTATCACGGTGTATCTCAACCGTATATAATTATAGTAATCTTTTATGGACAAGATCTCAATCAATATTGCAGTTATAACCTTGGTAAAGTTATGCTAAATTATTGCCGAAGTCAATTTCATTTCTCATATTAAAATAAGTATTAGTGTATCATAATATACGAGTAATCGATTATCAAAAGTTATTTTTCCGATTTTTAATATGGAATTATAAACATACCAGCACACCAGGAGCTATTTTTGTTCTACGAACGAGAAGCGATGCCTCGAGAATCTTTAAGCCGGATTGACTATTCTCTGTATTGCCCACAAGACAAAATGAATCTGCAGACCGCACCAGCCGTAGTCGCAGCTCGACACTGTTTAATAAGAACCGCTCCTGATTGAATATATCGCAATGCAGATGGCCGAGCAAGTCTACAGTTTTTCCGACATTTAAAAATTGTTATCTCTTTACAAGACGCGTACTTTCCGATGTTATATCATCCATTTTTCCAGGGGTATCATCGTACCAGAGAACGCTCGTGACATGCGAATTTTTGGCTGCTGGACCGTAATTCAAAAGTGTTTCTATGTACGCTCGATAAGCGCAGGCATTACTTGGAGGTGAAAATGGTTTTTGATTCAGGTATACATCCACCTAATTAAACATAGAATGCAAGAGATTGTTTATAGGGCCGGTACTTACTTACTCAGACTAAGCATAGTATGTACGAGATCGATATACTCATCACCCTGTTCGGGAACAACAAATTCAATAGGTGAATCATCTGTTAGCGAAGAAATTGGCTTATAATACACATAATTGGTAGTTCGATAGTTGTTTGCGTCGGTGGGAGTGAAAATAATTCAAGTTCTGATTTAAGACACACGCACGAGTGCGCATGTAGCAAAGCCATATTGTTTCAGCTATCCAAAAATATCTGCAACCGTTCAATGGCGAGTCTTCTTCTTCTTATTGTTCTTATTATTCTTCTTCTTCTTCATTACTTTTCTCTTTATTACATTTTTATTTTTACGGGAGACACGTCATGGTTGACGTTCGTTCGATGAACGAGGAGTTCGCGAAGTTTCGCGCTTTTTAGAACCAGACCCCCGAATGAGAGTGTCAATTTTCTTAGAGGCTTTACGTTTGAGATTACTGCCTGATTCTCACGCTCTCTCGCGAATAGCATCTTTCACAACTATATTTCTATCGAGGATGTCACCGGCTACGTTTACACCGCTTGCAATGCCTCTTTTCCAACTGCTTTAGCGCCCTTGTTAAGAAGTAGTGACACTCGACGAAACAGGCCCCCGAGAAAGTTGCCGATACCGAGTCCTCGTTGATTATGTTTTCCGATATAAACATGGCGAATACCGCCGTACCCGTGACGGCCCCATTCGTGCCGCACACTGTCAATATCAGCCATAGCAGCGTAATCAATCGTGGGACCTTTTGAAATGTAGCGTCACAGTCAACGTTTCCTGTTCGAATGGTATAGGATTTCCAAACTCGTCTCTTATATAGATCTCGATAGTGTGTAAATTGTTACGCAAGAGAGATATATATCGTAGCGTTGAAAACGATTTAATTTTTATCGAATCATACTGACAGTCATCAGCATCAATGGAAACCACTCGTAAAAGGGGAGTTTGTACATCGCCTGTAATATAGCTCTCGCAGATATCGGTGTATAGAAACATGCTGCCTGGTATAGCACCGATGAGAGATGCAGGCCTCGACCCTGTATATTCGCAATACAGTTCTATCATTACAGACATACAGGCCTCTTCCGAGAATCATAGTAGCCTTGCGATAGGGGCGATACGCGAAAGTCGTGGTATCGTAGATCGTCGCATACGCGCGCTACGGTGACCTGCCCGCTCGGAAGCGATTTAAAGGACAAATGACCGGCCATGTGAGGTAACTTATTTATACTCTCCGAAAGAGCGTCTATAGAGCGATATACACCAGGTGGAACTTGGTCTCTATCAGCGCGTCTCCGTGTTAAAAGATTTAAACCCGATAAATCATAATCACCATCCTCAAAACTTACGAGATTTCCTATAGTAGGAACATGTAAAAGAGTCATCGGATAACCAATTTCCACAAGAGAAACAGACCATTCTTCGTGCAAACGTATCTGACGCGGTAGTTTTGTAATAAATTTCGTCGTCGTATTATCCGGAAAATACTGCATATTACTGTTCGTCGGTAGTACGATCAAGAAAAAGCTATCCTTGGAGCTCAAATTCATCAGGGACGGTGACTCCGAGCGTTCTTCCTCTTTGTCCTGTTCTGCGCTTTGGTCTTCTCATGACGGAGGCACTCGTACTCGCAATAATTCTGCCTCGTAGAAAATACCGTCGATAGTCTTGTTATTCAGATCGTGGAAAATATACACGAATGGTTCTTGATTCACTGATATTCGTTGAATCTTGAATAACTCGTTACTTGAATAATGCTGTAGAACCTGCTGGTACGCTATCCATTTCTCTCTCGCTCTTGCACGAGTGAGAGTTTAGAATTTCACTCAGCTTAGAGTCGAGGCGCGATAATGGCGTACCGGTAGACTGTACGGAGTGCTACATCTACTTTGCGCAAAATTGCACGTCGTTGCTCTTGCTTCAGATAACACAGCGCTTGCAATATAATTATTTGCTTTTTATCGAGAGGTCCGTGCAACGCTATTAGATGCGAATTACTGGTACATCGCGCGTCGCATCGGGAACCTTTATTGCTTTTTGAGGTACGTAAACGTAATGGTATTGGTCATCGGGAAATATACAGGCGCAAAATCGACAATTATCAGGCGTCGACTGTTTCAAGTCGAATAATAGACAACCGTGCGGTGCAGCTGTTTCGAAATATACCTCCTGCAAAAATCTCGGATTCTCGGGACATACCTGGCATGCTAGATGTTGAATTTGCGCGCGATCTCGCCGATTTTCTAATACAACGATGTAATTAGCGTTTAAGGAGATATCGTGCTGCCCGTGGTCCTGATGGAAGAGATTTTGCGTGAGTAAGATTGTTATGATGGCTACCTTTGGTGATAAGATCGACCACGGCATTGTTAGATGCCTCGCGCATTAGATCGTCAATGACCACAAGTTTAGATCTTATATCATTCGAGTAGTCTGCTGCTTGCGATAAACCCTCGCGAAATTCGATTTTATCCCCGTACTCTGAATACCCGGACTTCCACTCTGAGTAATAAAAAAGAATACGCTCGAGCGAGACATCCGTCATTTCGCGCATGTATTTAAAGTATTTTTTGGCAAAATATGTTTACCACCGCCCGTAGGACCGCTTATCTCGGCTGTCCATGGATTTTTCCAACGTATATCCATATCGGTGAGTTTCTATCGAAATCAATCAGCTGACTCTTAAATAAACTTCTACCGCGACGGTGGCGGCGATGGCAGCGGCGACGACCCCGCGGCATCAGCTATTTTAGCGGCCTTGACGAGCTGATAAGACGCGGCGCGCCTGTACTAGCTGATGAGGCGCGGGCCCGCGGTATAAGCTGATGTTTACACCGTATGTAAATTAAATAACGATAGTTTTTATATTTCTTACAAATAAAGCAATATTTCTATTTCACTATGCATACATCTCTATTTACAAATTTTACGAATCATGTCATTCTAAACAGCAATATTATATCCATGGAGGTAGCACGAGAAAGTCAGAACAAAAAGAAACACTCGAGAAGAAAGACGGGACTAAAGAAATCAACGATGAGAGAGTCAGAACAGAAGGGAACGGTAAAGAAATAGCAGTTACTGCTACGAATAGCAGCACAAAAAGAACAACCAGACAATGGTTTTAAACATAATAAATCAATATATTTTTTAAACGTATTGTACACAGTAAATGCGGTACATGAAATTAGACAAAAAGATTATTTTTAAATACCGCGAATTCAACCGTAAAACTATATACTTTTTTGCGTTATACTAATTAGCGTATTTCACAATAGCCGTACGGTACAGTAGAGTACTTCCCGTGCAGCTTTCGCTTCGTGTTAACAGGTTCTCATGATTTCGGTTCTTTACGCGTTACTACCTGATGAAATTCCGTGCGTCGAATAGCGTCCAATTTAAAAATAATAGGTACGCTCCTAGCTCCTGTCACGAAGGATCGCAATGCGTCATAATTTACCTAACGGCTATTTGCAAAGTTTAGTGTGATACCCTTTACTTTACATTTTTCAATAATCGTGCCGTCGAGTTTACGAACAAGGTATGCGTAAAATGTTGGTCCTCCTGAAACGAACGAACATATATAACTACCAGGCCGATATTCGATTAATTCACCCGTGAGATCTCTTAGAAATTGACCGATTGACGGCTTATACTCGTTGCCACCGGGGCGACTCACGTAAATACAAGAGTCCGTATCGCAGTATAATATTCGTCGCCCGAGCCCCTCAAGATTACTATATAGTTTTAGGCGTGCCTGTGCCGTCGTGTATGCTTCAATCACGGAGTTTGATGTCGGGGATGGTTGAATAGCATCGCGGTTGCTCACATATTTCACATACACGATCTTGTGATTTACCAGTAGCATTCCCGTCACCTCAATCTCCGAACTCGTTAGTAAATTCATTAGCTCCGAGCGCGTGAAAACGATAACGGTTTTCGTGAGATTCTCGCGTTGACCAAACTTTCTCCAGAATGAATTAAGGGACAATTTTGCGATCAAACGTAAACTAGGATTTGACTGTAAAGCACTTCGTTCGAGATATACACCCTCAGACTCCTTGTACAACGCTATAAAACGCACTATTGCTTCCTCGTCATCGTTACAATATGTTGACTGTCAACTCGCCTCCTGTTTCATTTTTTGGAATGTATCGATGTACTCCGCAAAATGACCGTCTCGTCGCGTTGTCGGGTCATACTGCGTAACAATGTATTGCCAAATTTCATAGATATGCGTCACCTTATATCCGAGCGACACAGCTTTTCTCAGTTCGTCCACGACCCATGTGCCGTCAAACGCTCGCTCAGTCGTGTCATCGTGTGTACAAACCTCGGATGTTTCCATATCTGTACAGCACGTTCTACACAGGGAGAACAGTAGTCTCCCATGCATGCGAACAGGTAGTACGGGGATATACAAATCGCGCGGTGCCACCACGGTACACTTCACGAGATCGTCGACGACACTTAGATCGTTTTCAAGTCCTACGAGTTCTTGACACTTGTCACCTACGTACAATTTCGGATGTCCAACGGAATATTTTCCATTCTTACACACCCATGGATACAGCGAGCACAGATCCACATAGCGTATCTGCTCCGCATTCGCAGCGTCGTACAAGCTTACAAAATTTTCCTTTTGACCGCCAAAAAATGCATCGCGTGGTTCGAGAGGCTGGTGCTTGACCATGAGGTAATTTTTCACGTATAACGACATTTCCTCGTTATTCTCGAGTAATCTGTCAAAATCTCATTCTCCTATTTCGGTTAGAGCGTACCCTTTCGATTTGATTCGCCCGGAAATAAGAACGGTGCGCCCGTATTGCTGATCCATTTTATCACCGAAGTTCGTTCGAGTATCGCTATTCACGCGATAACATCACGGACATCCATGTCAAAAGCAGCCGTGAAATTGAAGAACGTGACCACGGCATCCACGTAGTATCCATCGACAGCCGGTAGGCCGGTCGGAGGGCAATACTCTCTCATGCGTCCAGCATGAGCGATAACGCAGTTGCGCTCACGCTCCAGCCATACGAGCCATACGACGGCCTTGCGCCACTGCTTATCGCCCCAGCGCACAGTGGACGCAGAGCCCGAAATCGTGGCAGTAAATACAAATAACCTCCGATCGGAATGAAAATTGGTATGCAGGGGTTTTTAAGGTCGCTGATTACGAATCTGAAAGCTAAATTATTGTAAACAAAATGGCCGATCCAATATGGCGGACATGGATGTTAAAAAGGTGTCCGATCTTGACAAAAATTGGTATATGCGGGTTTTTAGGGTCGCTTATTACGAATCCGAAAGCCAAATTATTGTAAACAAAATGGCCGATCCAATATGGCGGACATGAATGTTAAAAAGGTGTCCGATCTTGACAAAAACTGCTATATGTGGGTTTTGAGGGTCGCTCATTACGAATCCGAAAGCCAAATTATTGTAAACAAAATGGCTGATCCAATATGGCGGAAAAAAAAATTAAAAATTTTCAAAAAAACTCCCTCCTGCCGTACCACTCAAAAAAGGATGAAATAATTTACTTATTTAGTATGACGTTTTCGTATACAATGATATATAACTTGCATTAGTTATTTGAATTTTAATTATTATAATTGAATTGAACAAAATTGATATACGCGGGTTGTGAAAGTGACTGATTGCGAATCAGAAAGCCAAACAATAACGTAGCGAAATTATCGTTCAAATTATCCTTTATAATAAGATATAATTCTTTCCTCGTCAAATGTACTCCTTCGTAATGGGACCCTGTAATAAAGACATAAAATTGTATAGAATTTGTGTTGAAAGATCAGATCAAAATTTTAATGAATTTTAATTATTGTAACAAATAAGTAGCCGCAATAATTATTCGTATTTTTTTTTGAAAAGTACATAAAAAACAACAGTTATGAAAAAAAAATTGAATTTAGACTATTATGAAAGAAGTTATGAGCAAAAAAACATAAACAAATATTTTTTGAACGGGTGACCAAAAACATCTCAAAATGTACCAGAAGCCGATTTTTGATGAGTACATGAAAATATGACAAAATCAAGGGAAAAAAAATTGAACTGTCCGATTTGGCGTGGAATGCCCCATATATACCTATATATATAATAAAAATGTATCAAATATAAATAAAATGTGACGATTCAAATTAATTACTTTAGTATATACTTACATATATATGTATTGTTGTATGTCTACAAAAATAGATATATAAATGATTTACTTGAATTTGTATTTTGTATATATATATGTATATATATATATATTATATATGGTATATGTATGGATATAGTCCTATTGCTCAAGTAGCAGCTGTTCAATGGCCCCATGGCATGGCGTATGGCGCCGCGCGCGCGTGCACGGTCGGCAACCGCCTGTTTTACGTTGCCAAAAACCATAACAGACAAAGTTAGGCAGCTCTAGGCAGCTAATTCCTGTTAATTTCGCAAGCTTATATAATAAACTAAAGGCCTAGACATTGGCTGTCGCAGAATATGGCAGAAAGTATAACTTTTCGGATAGTTGAAAATATAAGTTTACAAAATTCTTTCACTTTATTTATGCAGTAGTTTATACTACACTTCAATAATTTACATATTTATTTTAAACTCAACCAATGTAAAAATATCTTCTACATACCTCCAGAAGTCGTATCCATGTCTCCGGATTGATTTAAAACACTTCACTTTAAAGTTATCGATTTTATAAGTCACGGTAGTTTTCGCTCGTTCAGCGCGCGATGCGAACACTCGTCTCGAAGGCTAACTTCCAACTGACGCAGCGACGAAGGTATACGGTGAAAAAGGTTCCCCTTTTACAATTTAACGCAGCCATTAGTCCTCTACCTGACTGCCTGCTCAAATATCCCGATTGTAAAAATTTTTTTCTGACTTTTCTGCCACGATTTCGGGCTCTGCGTCTACTGTGCAGCGGTATCCCCCTGGTGGTAACACCGCAATGCGATCTTTCTGTAGAAAATTCTTTCGAAATACTCTCATATATGCTGATGCTATCGTGCATGCTTCTGTAAAGGGGCACAGGCTTCCGCAACGTATAAGTATCTCTCGAAAAGTTAGATACGCTTGACTCAAAACCGTAACGTCTGTACCACAATATTACACAAATTGCGTCGCGAAATCAAATTTATAATCGACGCGACTCAATTCTTCCTCATACCATTTTAAAAATCGCTCGCCATCCGCTGAGAACATGGTATCGGGTGAGTAAAAATGCATAGCCGGCAGAGGACCTGAGTAATTCTGATATTCCGGTGTGTTGAATAAATGGGGAAATGTACCTTTTGCCACCTCATCAGCGAAACCAAAGACCTTAGGTAAAGCGCCAAGAGCCATGGGTAAATAGTTTAGACTATCAAGAAAAACGACATCGCCAACCTTCATCGAGACAATCTTCGTATCATTCATAAACAGAGAGGGTAACTGTGTTATTTGCACTTCGATTAAATACCGTAGAATAAATTGCGCGTCGAAACCTCTCGCATTATGAGCAATACAGATGGTCTTTTTAAATTTTTGCGATAATGCCAATTTCACGAGCTCCCCAACAGGATCGTCGATAAACATGAATTCACGTTTACCACAGTCAGCACAATCAGTCTTCATATCTGTGATATCCAGACATGTCATACATACGCATTGTGTACCACATAAAGTCGGCTCGTGAATTCGTGTCGATTTATCATCGTGTAATTGTTCGTGTTGTTACGTCTCACAATCATAAAACAAAAATCTCGTGGAGGGCTTCTCTTTTTTCTTCTCTTTTGGCGCCTCTGGTTTCTTAAGAGGTGCTATAAAATACGCATGCTTGAGTACTCGATTATACTTGGAATTAAACTGTGTGCAGAACCCCCGACTATTTACCGCATCAGCGAGATTTAATATTGGATTTTCGCCCAACGTACAGAGCCGGAACGCGTTTTCCGAACGTGAGAAATTTAAAAACAACAATCGCTATACCCTCGTGAACCAAGTACTTCTGAAAGAGCGAATCTCGCGCACACCGCACCCCCTAGACGGTGTTTTTACCCCTGCATGACGCGTGAGCTCTATCGCTGCTGTATATTGCGCTCCTTGAAGCCCGTTCCGAATTTGACAGCATCGTCTGTGTAGCTCGCCCGTACGAATTTGACCGCGTTCAGCATGTGCTCGGGCTGTGACAAGGGATCGTTGTAGACACAAATTATCGCTATTACTTATGCGTAAAATAGACTTTTTTGCAATAGACTCGTGTGTAAGCCTGGTGTCTATTCATTAGTCGCCATATATCGTCAGGAACGATGTCACAAGGTGGTCGAAATGATAACCTAACAGGTCCTTGCGCGAAAGACGGCACGCTCAGTGTCATACCCACATAATCGTGTCCTTCGCACGATTCTGTAAGACATGTGAGAACATCTCGTACACCGCCCTCGAACCGAGTCAGATGATCAATACCATCCGGAGGCTGACGAACATAAAAACCTGTCTTCCGACCCTGCATTCTAAAGCGTGGAAAATATCGGCTCTGCTCATTGTCGATACCGAAGCGTTCACCAGGGGGGATAATATCACCTCCCCGTATAGCAATTCTTCCATCGCCAGTCTGTCCACCTGCAAGCATAATTAAACCATTTATCAGATTTTTTATTTCATTTAATTAAATTTTTTGATTGTCGTTCGCTATATACTATGTATTTAAATTTTGTAACGTAAGAATTACGAACTTATATTTGCCTCTAGTCCGCGATTCCGTCGACTGCGCCCGGGAACTGCCGACGCATTTCGTTAACCAACTAGATTGTCGGCGGTCTCGGCACAGTGAATCGTGCAAAGCGAAAAACCTTGGAGTCCGTCTCGTACCCTGTTTTTTCATTTTTACTATTCTTATCCTCGTAGTTTTTTTATTTTTGTCAGCGTAATTGTATTATTAAAAGCATACCTGAATCTACCGGGTTTTCTCCTCCTCCTCGTCGTCATCGTCCTCCTCCTGTTCCTCCTCCTCCTCCTCCCGTTCTTCTACTTCTAATAAAAATGGCAAATAACGGTGCTACGTCTCACACGATATCGCCATATATAGCGAACCCCGTTATGTACGGTTTAAATAAATGATTTGGTAAAATAATCGTCGCCGTGCTCGAGTTAAACTCTACGTATCTTACACTAGTGGTGAAAATATTATCAAATACTTTTACTGGAATTACACTGAGTGCGGACGAATGGCGAGCGTTTAAAAGTAATTTCTCTAGCGTACAAAAATATTTCGAAGCTCATGAGGCTGGTGCCGAGAAAATGGGTTATACCCGTATAGAGCACACAGCGCATTACACACTATTAACTTTGTGTTACCAGCACAGAGCTGTCTCATTTGGTAAAATAAGTGGTAGTGCTAATGAGGTATATGAGAATCAAGAGGAGTCTGGAGAATCGAAACGGAAACGCTTCCAAAGATACTTTCCAAACATTGTGCTGCAAGCGGCCGACATTTAATATGCTCGTTGAAATAAGTAGGAGAATTGATATTCATATGCAGGCTCTAGAGAGAAAAAGTGAAACGATTCAGCGGTGTATGAACG